>JAODUE010035612.1:5938-20503 GCA_027564755.1 Amblyopsis hoosieri
ATGACCTTGAGATAATACTACAGTAACGTCACTTTCCCCATGATGACCTTGAGATAATACCACAGTAACGTCACTTTTCTAAAACAATGTCCAAAGTGCAGGATTTTTTAAATACAGGGTACATAATAACATCTGTAGCTAACCAGAACATTATCATCAGCAATATTAACCCCCCCCCCCCCACCTCAATTTTTCTTAGAAATAAAAAAACAAATCAAATGAACAGCAATATAATAGAAATTGGATAGTACAAACATACTGTACTGTAGGCCTGTAACAAATGGTGGAAGTCTACATTTAGCCTGGAAAATGTAGGCTGTCTGGACTGTAACAGTGTTTCTGGAACTGCCTCGCAAAAATGCGAGTGACATTTTTGCCGAACAAATGTTTTCCACATTATATCAAAGTGTTTATAATCACCTAGTCTAAGAACTAAGAAAATTGCTTCCAGTGGTACAACCACATAGCCTTCTGTGTCTTAGTGGAAGAAGCAATTCTGGAGAGCAAAGAGTGGGGGGGAAACCGGCCCCACTCTTCACCTATCTAAAACCACTCTATATTTTACACAGGCTGAATTCTGAATCCTTCACCTGAATGTCAACTCGGCCACTAAGCGTCCTGCAGCTATGTGGTCTAATCCCATGTGACCTTTTCATCTTGGAGCCTTTATTGCATATACATGGATAATATAAAACTCTCAGGTCAACAGCATAAATATTGATGCAAGGGCCCCTGGAATATTTTTTTCAAAGGGCGTCTAGAAGATCAAACAATAAGTCTCCTTCCTCTTTAATACATTATTGCTACGGATGTGATTCTCAGGGATCAACCGAGGTTCACGGAAAGGCTTTTCATTGCACCGACTCCCACTTGACTTTATTTGCCTGATGGATGTTGATGGATTTACAGCCCTCAGATTTATTGGCAAATCTTGTTTCTGAACATATAAACGTGTCATAGTTGACACAGAGGCAGTGACTGATGTTTAATATGCCGGTGTGTTCATTTACTGCTACTATAACTTACTAACCCTGCTAAAGGACCATGGTGTCTATCTTTCGCTTGCTGGAAGATCTTGGGGCCTATAACTTACTGAGCCAACTGCACAGGCCAGAGGGTCTGGGTAGGTGTGTGTGTGACAGGACTACCTCTCTCTGTATTCAATTTAACACTGTTGTTCCCCCCCCCCCCCGACAGTCCCAGAAGCAGAATATTGATCTAAGCCGGCAGGCCAAGTTTGCCTCCACACCATCGTTTGCCCTCTTTGTCACCCTGAAGAACGTGGTATGTAAAATTGGGGAGGATGCCGAGGTTCTTATGTCCCTCTACGACCCAATCGAGTCCAAATTCATCAGGTAGGCCGCTTTCCCATATTTGCCAAAATCTCTCTCTCTCTCTCTCTCTCTCAATTATAATTATTTATAATAGCATAAAAATAAATAAATATATATATATATATATATTTTTTTATGCTATTATAAATAATTATAATATATTATGTTGAATTCCACCCACATTTGTGTATACTGTATATACATGATATATACTGTTATTGACAAGCACAACCAAAATTCTGAAAGACGTACGAAAACTTCAAATAAAAACAAAGAATAAAGCATGATCTGATGTGACCTTGTGGGTTGAATGGTTATTTTGATAAACACATGGGGCCGTGTGATTGCACACACCACAAAAAAGCCTGATGTACAAAGTACACTTTGCAAGCACAACCACAGGCAAGTTATTTTAATCCAGTGAGATAATGTATGTAGAACGTTTTTTATTTATGTATTTATTTACATACCAAATGGTTGTAATGGCCAAAACCCAGAATTGGCTTACACTACACAGCATAAAAACACACTTTGCACAGATACATTAGACGCTAGGGTATTTGCTCCTGTTTCTGAATGGCAACAACACATTATCACCGTAGAACATCTTTGATTTGGAATGTTTGGTCTGCATCCATTGTTAGTCTTGCTTGACTTTGTTTTCCCAAACAGACCGCTAGCACGCATTAGCATTCAGGCATTTACTGCTAAAGGGGACATTTTAGTTCTGCCATCTCATCTAAGTGGGATAAGTCCATTGTAGGGTAGAATTATTAATATTTAAATTGCTGAGACGCATTAAATGGTTGACTGATTTTCTTCTTTCTATCCCTCCCCCTCCTCTAAGTGAAAATTACCTGGTGAGATGGTCAAGCTCCGGCCTGGTGAAAGACATAGATCAACTCCATAATCTGCGTTCGGTTTTCACGGTGAGTGTGCCAGTGTGCGGTTGTGTGCTGTTCTATTCAGCCGTGTCATGAGCGATGTGGGAGCCCATTCACAGATCATGTGTTTGGTGGGCTTGCTCAGAAAACCCTTGCTTCGCTTCACCAAGCAGTCTCTGCAGAAAGGGATGACTGCATTTGAAAGCCAAAGTGCAGCAGTCATTCTGCACGCATAACGTAAATGAACCAGTGGCTACAACGCAAGACGGTGCTAAACATGTTTGGAAATGTTTTTCCTTCTACAAATAGATGCCATACATTCATTGTTCCAATCTGTAGCATCACAGTTTCCTATTAAACAACTGTGACCCGATGAGGCAGTAACATCAAACATTTTGCCATGCGTGTGTGTAAATTCTGTCGTACAGCAAATGGCTGTGGAATTGTCTTGCCGAGGGCTTGGCGCATTATTAAACTAGTACCTGGAGGCACCGTAGCATCGCTCCCCTTTGTGTTTCTCACAGGACTTGGGCAGCGAGGACCTGAAAAGAGAGAAGATTAGTTTTGTGTGCCAGATTGTCCGAGTGGGGCGCATGGAGCTACGGGACAACAACGCCAAGAAGCTGACCTCGGGCCTGAGAAGACCTTTTGGAGTAGCAGGTAGAGTAGACTAACTGCTGTCGTCATGACACCCACAATATACTCTTACCGGTATGCGCTCGGTCGGTAGCTGGAGGGGTCTTACTTTTCATTACGTTATTAAATATCTCCTGAATAGTAATTTTTTAGGGGATGTGAGGGGAGAGAGATCAATAAAGTAGTGTTTTATCCCTCCTTAAATGCAGTGATTACATGCAGGGCCTCAATTGTTTTGAATGCTAGTCTCTTTGCCTTGATGTTGAGGGGGAAAAAAAACATATGAGGTAGATAGAACAAATGTACTGTATTTAGCCAGAACTCCAAGAAGCTCCAAAGTATAAATATGAATTAGAAGTTTGAATTGTTCCTTACGGGCAAGCTGCCAGCATAGTATAAACAAATTAGATTGGCTGTGTGCCTGTAATTCTGCAATAGAGAAGATTATGGACCTCTCTCCATCTCTTCTCCCAGTGTCACTTAAAAAAGAAGGAAAATGACAGCATCATTCATGACGGCTTACCTCCAGACACAACCGTCAGTGTCATTGTGGACAGTTGTGGAGAGCCAGATTTTCAGAGTTGCCTACACACTGATGAGAGTTGAAGGGTTTTACGGTCTACTGCTGGGATACATCATGAAGCTCAAAGAGTGTCATTATTAACTCTTTTTAAGGGGAAACATTAAATAGCTCTGATTTCAGCCCTCCATCGATATGAATTTTACCTATGTCTGACTGTTCCCCTTGCCTTTCCACAGTAATGGATGTCACAGACATTATAACTGGCAAAATGGATGATGAGGACAAGCAGCACTTCATTCCATTTCAGCCGTAAGTGAAATTTAAATTATTTCCACTTGTGTGATAAGTTGTATTGTCCGGAGGGACCTGAATGGGCAAGACTCATTTTAAAATCTATATAACATGTGACTTAGCCAGAATTACTCTCTGAAAAAAGTAATTGACTTAAACACAGCAACAGGCTTGACATAATGTCTGGACATTATGTCAAAATTATGTTCCGAACTTTTATTGCTAAGTCAGACAGCCGGTTATGGTATGAAAAAGATAAAAGGTGAAACTGAAACCTGATGTTCTTCTTGAAGTCAGAAAAATATTTATTTGTAAAAAACAAAACATGCAATGCTGATATACTTGACATGTCTTCACATTTGTGTGTCTCTTTTTGTTTGTTTTTGTGTGTAATGTATCTCACCGTACCTGCGTGTGTTTTGAACGTCTCGCATCCTTGACACTTGATTAGCAGGAGGTTAAAGACAGTAAGGCTCTCCTATTCCCCGCTGACTCAATTAAGACAATCTCATTAACTGCTGCCATTCTCATGGGGACGAAGCGAATAGCTGGAGTAACCTTTTCCTTAGCATGACTTCCTGTATAATTGGAAATGCTTCAGATACAGGCACTTTTCACAGGCAGATCACCCCCAGTTAACAGTTTTGCTATGGGCATAAATCACAGAAATTAGAGCATAGTTGTGTGAAAAGAATAGGCTCAGTGAGGGTTTATGGTGCGGGTGCGACTGATAAATTCCTACCGACAAAGTTACTTTATTGAAAGACTGGCCCTAGAATGTATCGCTGCAATGGGGGGCTTTATTGCCTGACATTTCAAGGCCAACAGACAGCAGTTGAAGGGGCCGAGAACAGTTTTGATATAGAGCTACAATTTGGATAAAGCTTCGGCATCCAAACATCGCCGTTGGATAATGGAAATGGTCCTCAAATAATGGACTCTCTGTTGTTCTTCGCCAGGGGCTTTCATTACAAGACTGGGAGATGGTTATGAAACCATATGAGCAAACCAACGAGTGCTAACATGTTTGCTATCTAATTGCACTGTAATCTTTACAGCGTGCTCGGAATATTCCGTTGCATATCCAGCCAATGTCATCTTCATGAATATATCTTGTTAATACAATGTGAAATTGTGCCATTTTAATCAAGGCTAGTTTGAGTGGAAAACAGTAGATCTGTCATCTCTTGTGTTGCCAACCATTCACAACACGTTTGGATTGATGGATTGGAGATTCCAAGGGCTTTAGCGGAGCCCACGCAATATGCCGCGATTCCTCCGCCGACCCGATGTTTCCCTTCCTGTATTGTTGTGACTGCTCTGCGCTGTAGACGGCACCACAAACCCAGCCCTCATTCACTTCCAGCTGCCGCACATGTGGTTCGCGCCGACGCGCACCTGCTGCTTCCCGACGCGCCATAAAGCACTCTTCTTAATCAGCCTACCTCACTGTAAATACCGACGGCTGAAAGCGCAGGACAGTGTTTGTGTGGATGCGTTTGTGCTTTGCTGCAAAGCCAAGAAATGGATCTGCTGTGTGAGGTTGAAATTAGCAGCATTTCAGTTGTATTGACTCTATCTACATCTAGTGGATCTACAAATAGTTTGGGTGTCTCTTAAGTTTTGTCTGCTGGCAGATCTAGCGTCTTTATAAATGCTGATTTTGTTTTCTTTTTTCCTCCCGTTACCCATCCCGCCTCACTTTCAACTACTAAAAATGTATTTTGTCCCTGTCGCGCTACTCGCATCACCTTTTGGTGATGTTCTCTGATCGTTTTTCCCCCCCTCCCTCTGTCCCTCTGGTTCCTCTTGTCGTCCCGATCTGTCCTTCTCAACGCCTGCGTTCCTTTTCCTTTCCTCCGCCATCTCTCCTCCTCTTCCTCTCCCGTGGCGTTTGCCCCGTTGTGTGCCTACTGCAGGCTAGCGTTGGGTGACGCCATTCGCCACAAGCAGCTGAACATCTCCCGTTTTTCACCCAGGGTGGCTGGGGAGAACGACTTCCTGCAGACGGTCATCAACAAAGTCATTGCCGCCAAAGAGGTCAACCATAAGGGCCAAGGTAACATGAGGTGGGGGTGGGGGTGTGTCCATGCTTAAAGGTATAGTCCGTCATTCTGGAGAAAGCTTGTTGATATTTGAATTCGATCAAAACAAAAACACATTTCCCTCTAGTGCCATATATGGTGTTGCCACAGAAGCTCCGCCCCACACATGGGAAAGACATTGCCAAGGCTAGGATAGCGCGTGGTGTGGCCTGCACCACTTTGTTTGTGTTCCCACTTACAGAGCCAGTGCTGCGTAGAAACGGCAGATTCTTAGAACGGGCTACATCTATTGGGCTGTGGGGAGATATTCGCTGAGTTTGACCAAAGTGTATTAGCTTACAACCGTATACCTTTAACTCATTACTATATTTTCATAAAGCGCAACAAAATAAAAAAGTAAGATCCAGCATCTGATGGCCATCTTCTACTGTATGTCCTTAAATTGTATTTGTATTTGTTTTGGTGTAGAGTTAAAATATCAGCCCTTCTCCAGCATCTTTTAAATCCTTTACTAAGTAAAATAAACTTTAGCTTGGGTTTTGTGTAAAAATGTGACGACTCGTACAAAAGTCATAAAATTTTTGCCTATACAAGGTCCCTGAGACAAAACTTATGGTTTACTGTAGTCAAGTTCCCTTTTCTATAAATTATACTGCTAGAATGCTAGAACTATTGTTAGCAGAATGCAGTCGCATGGCAACATGAGCTAAGCGGTATAATGTAGTTGTTAAAGGCAGGTTTAGTTATTATTGAGAACGCTTTTTACCTGATCTCAAATCAAAGTGCCGCGTCACACATTGAACCGCATAGTGAAGCAAAGCTTAGTACTACTATGGCTGTAGAAGTATCAGATCACAGAGAATGGTATGCTAGAGAAATGAGAGGAGAATATTTGGTGAATTTGACAGAAAAGGTATTAGCTTACAATTAGCTTGCAAAAGCTGACTACATCTTAAGAGAAAGATTCAGACAATACATAGGAACCTATTCATACAATTAATAGGTAACACTAATTAATATGTGCACCACCACTTTGTTATGATAGAATGAACAAAGCATTATCCGTTGAAACTGCAGCTCAGCAGTTGCAGTGAAGTGGGTTTAGGAGTACATGTGCTCTGAGGAACAGATGAAGAGGTGTGGAAACATCATTCGGACCTTCGTGGTGTTGTCAGGTTCCATGAAGATGTACATGGATAAATGTCAGGTTGGCTCAGGCCCTGCCGGGGAGCAGACCAGCAGCTGTTTCGGTCATGCTCGTATATCAAAAGGATGCTAGTTAGGCAAGCGATAGGCCTGTCACTCATGGCAAACGTGCAACGGGCCCTCCGTGCACAGTGGGAGTGAATGGAGCATCAGGGGTTCAGATGTGCCTCTCGTTTTAGAGAATATGAAGGGATCAGTTCTGGGAATAAAGAGGTTTGCTTGTGTTTTGTTAGAATTTCAGAGCTGCAAAATGTAGGGGGGTGGGGAAATCAGGTAATATTGCATGTGGGCGTCCATTACCTTTTTCTGATTATTATGCAGAAATGTCAGCGCTTTCATCAAATAAAAAGCCCTAAGGAAAACTAAACTGTCAAACCAAATTGTCAAGCGTTGTTCACTTGTCAGGAAATGTAACACGTGAAATCCCCCGTTAAGTCCTTTGCCTCAGAGTTATGCAGACCCACAGAGAGACCTCCCCCGACAAGGGAGGTCTCGGGGTCATTCCCAGCCCAATTATTTGACTCTGTAAATTACAGCGCTGCGCTCGGCTCGTACGCTTTTAACGCTCTACCTAAAATGTCACCAATTTTCACACAGTGAACACCACTTAAAGAGAACCCTGAAGCAATTGTTACTCCAGAGTGAATTTAGAATTGGGAAAGAATAAAGGTTGTGTGTGTGTGTGTGTGTGTGTGTTGGGGGGGTTTGTAGCGCTTCATTCTATTCTTGTTTTACATTTAAGTTTTTTTTCCACAGCACTACTGTACACCAACGCTATCACGATAGTGATGGTGTTATTCTCTATTTGCTTTAAATGAATAACACTCCTGGAAGTGGGTTCTAATAAATGAGGCGCCTTCTGGATATACCCTCTAGCCATCTTTTTGTATTCTCTCTCTACAGTAGAGAGGGCAGAATACGAATGATCCTATTAGTGTTTCCTTGGGTTCTGTGTGTTTTATTTAATTTTTATTGACTAACCACGTCTTCCTCTGCCATGTCCCATGTCACCAGGGCTGTGGGTGACTTTAAAGCGCCTCCCGGGAGACATCCATCAGATCCGGAAGGACTTCCCCCACCTGGTGGACCGATCGACCGCCGTGGCCAGGAAGATGGGCTTCCCGGAGATCATCATGCCAGGTGGGCGGCTCACACAGCTTTAGTCTCCGCTGTCCGCCAGCAGAAGGGCTCATGCATTAGTGTGCAATGTGCAAGTTTAACAGGTTACAGTTGTAGTCTGTGATTTAGACAGTGGAGATGAGCGTGATCTCTCCGACAAGATGGGCTGAAATGTGTAAGGCAATATACACAAGCGCGTACAAGGATACAGGTCGTTCACTGGTGGTTCTGCGAGCTGTGCATTACACAAAAGACGCAATTGATTAGAGTGTTATTTTTATCAAATAGAACTGCTTAATTATTCTGAAAAACCAAAAAAAACCAAGATTAACCATTATTCTGTTTTTAGGTGATGTGCGGAACGACATTTATGTCACCCTGGTCCAGGGGGAGTTCGACAAGGGCAACAAGACCACGCCCAAAAACGTGGAGGTGACCATGTCCGTGTACGACGAGGACGGCAAGAAACTAGATGTACGGATTCCTCTCTCACCCCCCTCACACACATTTTGTCACTTTGCTGCCAGCGTGCGCTCAGAGCACATACTGTAAGTGCTATTACCGCCATGTCTCTCAGACACACTGAGGTACGTGGCTCTGTCATCTCACCGAGCCATTCCCAGCTCACTGCTCGACTGACCAGAACCTTCTATAGAGAGCCACGATGCACCCCTCTCTCTCTCTCTCTCTCTCTCTCTCTCTCTCTCTCTCTCTCTCTCTCTCTCTCTCTCTCTCTCTGTGTGTGCTTGTCACTGACGGTGTGCCCGGTGCTCTGCGGTTGATTGACTGGGCTAATATTTGCTGCGCCGCTGTGGCGCTTTGCCTCTGTCAATGTCAGAGTCACAGTTGGCGAGCGAGTCACACAGACGCCAGTGGCCGACTGAAAGATCGCCAAGGTCAAAGGCGGTGAAATTAGCGCTCCGTGCTAATTTCTGTCGGTTTAAGCCCGGTGTTGATTCCTGTCTGCAGAAGCATCAGTTGCCGCTGACCGCTGACTCTAGCTTCATTGTTCTCACACTGCGCTTGACTTTCCCCTCACGCGCTGCGTACCCCTCAGGTTAATGGGAGATATGAGAGGTGGCGAGCGGTCAGACATTGGGGTGTGAGGGTTGTGGTGGGGGGTGTTGTGGCTACCAAGTGGAGTGGTGATTTTCAGCATGCGTGCACGTGGTTGTGTTTGGTAGGTGTGCCTGTTTTTGTGGGCATGTGTGTGTGTGTGTGTGTGCACTTTTTTGTTTGAGTGTGTCCACAAGTGCGCACGTACATACACCCACAAACAAACTGTTAGAGATGTCGCTATATGGTTTATATTTTGACAAATTTAATGAGTCTCCAGGGCTGCTTTACATACTTTTCACGGCGCCCCCTTGAGGCTAAACTAAAAGAAAATGTTATTGCAGTAAGCAATAAATTAACTGGATTATGCAAAACAGGCATTAGTTTACAATACACTTGCTTATACTGTGGTCTTGGCCACTTTTCTCGTACGTGCGTGTCTGTGTGTATGCACGCAGTGTACAAAAGCATTCGCTCTAGTCTTGTGCGTGCTTTAGTCATTTTACTTATTGTAACATTTCCACCTCCTGCAGGCTCCAGACTGTGGCCTAGAGAATATTACATTCTGGTTCGAGGGAGGATGGCCTTCCGGGGATGTGGATTATACAAATATACTTGAGCCTCAGCTGCTCAATTGTGCGCAGTTAGTCACAGCTATACATGTTCCTTCCTTTTATGCCTGGGAACTGCGGTGCGTCTGAAGAAGAAGGGTATATTGTTTTGACTGCATGCTGTCCTCTACTGTCAAGAGGGCTAACCTGTCTGGTTGAACGGTCTGGCCCTCGCACTGGCTTCTCCTGTTTCCAAGAATGCCCGCCAAAGACGGGCCATACAGGGATGCCCTTGAACGGGTTCTTTATTGTAAACCTTTGTGGGTGGGCATATTACTCTCTATTCTTTTGAGGGTCCTATGGGATTCAGACAGTGTCATTCTAGTATTGAATTGTAGGGGTTAGGAGGGCTACAGGTGAGTCCACAGCAAGGTTTGAACGCAGAGTCTTTTTTTTGTTTTACTAAGGGACAACCTGAGAAGGTTTCCTTCAAAGCTATTGGACACAGGCACTGTAGCTCTCGTCTGTTTATTTCCAGTGAGATGGCCTTGCTGGGGTGGGGGATGGGGGCCGTGGGGGGATTCTGTTCCGGTTAAGATGAGAGGCACTGTCACTTCCTGTGATTACTCCCGATGAGGCCGAGTGTTAGATGCGTTGATAAAAGCAACTTTAACCCCGTTTGTTGCCATGGCAACGAGAGACACTTGGCAATCATGCATGAGAGGAATGAAAGTTACACTTTTTATTATCTCTCTCTCTCCCCCTCCACCCCCCCTACCCCTCTCTCTCTCTCTCTCTCTCTCTCTCTCTCTCTCTCTCTCTCTCTCTCTCTCTCTCGCCTTAGTGGTGTTGTGATGTGAGTGGGACCGGCAGACAGTGAGCCTCTGTCGACGTGACACAGCGCCACACCACTCTCAGCTGCGGGCTATCCACAGTGTCTAGCTAGCTAGCATGCGCCACCTTACAAGCCTCCTCCGTCTCTGAAGCTGTCACGAATCCCGGCCACTTAGAGCCTCGGCGTGGCTGTGGAGGCCGGGGCCTGTTATCCCCTCCTAATTGCAGGCTGTCAGAAGCCATTAGCACTGCGGTGTGTAAGAGGCTAGCCCACTAGCGGGCCAGGGAGTCTTCCTCAGCGGGCTGATTTGATAAGAGAACCACCCTTGGTGTGGAGGAGGGGGTACTAGGGGATAGCTAATGACTTGGCTGGTCCTAGTGCCCGCTGGTTCACCACCCACTGGCCGTTAAGCCCCACCCCATCCACCACCCCTGTACGATGTCCTGTGTGGGTCCTTACACTGCCCCTCCCGTTTCAATATCTAACTCCTCATACATTTTTGTGAGCACGTGACGGTTAGGTGTTGCCCATGCATAAAATGTGCTCAGACATTCTTTATGAAGGCCTCTTGCCCTCCAAAGATGTATCTGATCATACAATGTAAGCAGTAGTCATTTTTGTTTTCTTTCCTAAGAGTGATAATAAGTCGGCTATCATGAACCTCGTACTGTAGTGCTAGCTAGCTTGCAATTAGATGGCTAGTTATATTTTAGCTTTCTAACCTTGTATGCTAACTTGACTTCATTTTTCTTCTTGCTGCTCTAGAATGTGATATTTCCCGGGGCCGGAGACGACGGCATTCTTGAATACAAGTCTGTCATCTACTATCAAGTAAAGCAGCCACGTTGGTTTGAAACCATCAAGGTGTGTCTTACTTAAAACATTGCTGTTTTGTCAAAACCAATTCAAAATATCTTACCTTTTCATAGACTAATACATATCCCAAAACATATTTATATATAATACTGCTTAAAAATAAATAAAATAAAAAAGACAAACATAACTGCTTTTAAGACAGCACTAATTAAACACTGACATTCACCTTCCCATTACGCTGTCCTAAAGCCTAGTTCAATGTTTAAGCACTGTTGCTATATTCACAGTGAAACTGTCAGAGCCAAGAATATCAATTGAGACAATATATGGGATAATGATTTTGTTTTTATTTTTTTTGGTGGGAGGATATTTTGAGGGAAATATGAACTATATTCATACAAATTAATCTTCTTGGCCTCTATAGGTAGCGAGATGCATATTGTCTGAGTTGATAAAGTAG
Source organism: Amblyopsis hoosieri (assembly GCA_027564755.1). Lineage (NCBI taxonomy): Eukaryota > Metazoa > Chordata > Actinopteri > Percopsiformes > Amblyopsidae > Amblyopsis > Amblyopsis hoosieri. The sequence continues at coordinate 17,695 of JAODUE010035612.1, forward strand.
GGAATATGAAAGCAGGAGAAATGCAGTGTATTCTATTTGGGAGTTTACTTTTAGAGGTCAGGAATCTTCTTGTGAGAATGCATTATACATTCAACCAGAATGTGTACATACAGTATAAAATCAATAATTTGTATTGCAGATATGTAATCACATGTAGACAACAAACAAATGCATATTTTATTAAAAAGACAACAAAATCATTAATTTGCAATGGTGTAATGGTCTCGCGACTCTGCGTTGTCATTTCAAGTTGTTTATTATATTCCTATTCTCCCAGGTTGCCATTCCCATTGAAGATGTGAATCGCAGCCATTTGCGGTTTACCTTCCGCCATCGCTCGTCACAGGACTGTGAGTACAAATGCCAATTCATGAATAATCAGTTTCACCGATGACCAGCTGCACAATTGGCTGCCAATCTCTACTAAGCAAAACAATGGAACATGTCCAAGCCAAACAGATGTGCCTCACTATGATAAATAATATGAACCTCTCTCGGTGTCACATTAATCAGAGATATTAGGCTGCCCCCGAATAAGGTGCCATTGTCGAAGCGGCTTGTCACGGACTAAAGCTGGCAAGCTAAAAATAAACCCGGAGGGACTCGTTTGTTTTTGTCGGGACCACTGTTCAGCTGAAAGCAGCTCGGAGCCCCTGTTTAATTTCCTTGTGTTTTGTTAATATCCTTTTTAGTTTTTGCATAGAGGGGGAATGTTGGCGGAGGGGTAAACTTGATCTGCCAGTCTCATAGCACCATCTGCCCACCATAGGAGAAGCGTATGGGGGTCAGGTTGCTCTGTATAAGGGGAATGCGATGACTTACCGTAGCTTGTCAGCAGCGGCTGGTATTGTGGGATAACATGGTTATCAGCTAAATGGTCAACGGACTGCATTTACAGTATACAGCGCTTTTCAACCTTCCGGCCACTCAAAGCGCTTTACAGTGTATCCTCTCATTCACCCATGCATGGGTGATGGTGATGTCAGCCATGCAAGGAGACACCTGACCACCGGGAGCAGTATAGGTTAGGGTTAGGTGTCTTGCTCAGGGACACCTCGACACTCGGTGAGGAGTTAGCGGGGTTCGAACAAGCATCTTTTCCATCACCCCGTTCTACCCACTACGTCGCTCTAGGGGGACGTTTTATTTTAGCTTTAGCCAGGCTAAATAATCTGCAGTCGCCATTAATCCATGCCGGCTTTGCTGCTGCGGCGGGCAGACAACAGGGAGCTTAGTGAGTAATGGCCAGGTCCCAGAGCACCTGTGCCATCTTCAGCACCACAAGGAGGAGGTCTCCTGTCCTGTAGAGGAGTCCTCCTCCAGCCACAGCTCCCGTTGAAAACCATGAATCGCTGTTATCTTGGCTGTTAGAGGTGCACTGCAACATAGCTCACCTCAGGTGACTCCCGGGCCACAGTGGCTTCCATGAAATTAGATTTATTTTAGCCGACCGCGGTTGAGGGGAGTCGTCAGATTTTCTCGTGTTAAAACACGCTGTCAGTTCTTGTTAAGAGAGAGTGTGTTTTACAGCTAACTGATATGAATATAGATGGGTTAAAGATGTCATTTGTCAGAAGCACTGTAGTCTTCCTAACTCAAACCCCCTGGGGGTGTCTGCATTCCTGTCATCTATCTGCCTGTCCAGGCCTACCTGTTTCCTGGACCGCCTGTAGCTGCTGTAGTGCTTTGATTGTAAACACTGCCGCACATCAATGCTTACTACGGTAAATCTAGGTGTCTGCGCGAAGACTTGGCACCCTGGATCAGAATCTGGCGGGGGGGGCTGGCATAGTGATGGCTGTCACCTAGAATGAGCTTCTGGGACGCCGCAAACTTTGCATTTCTGTTTCATGTCAAATTTGCCGTCATGTCAGTACAGTTTGACTGGAGGAGAGTGATGGTGGAAAAACGTAACGCACACCTGAGTTGCCATTTGGAGCAAGCTCCTTAAGCAAAACAAAAAAACTAGATTTGCTCTTGGAACTTAGCTTTCTTTGCCGTTCGAAACATTTTCATCCCCACCCCGCAAAGTCGCCAAATACATTCTTATCAAAGCACTGGAATGCTTACTGCTCCACTGCTTTCCCTACAGCTTGCCCAGCAATTATTCACCCGTTAGGCCACGGCAGGGTGAACCGATGAAGGGATTTATGCAGATGGAATGCACAAGACACTCTGATAAATCACATCTTGATGCACATAAATTTGAGCTTGTTGATCCGCAAAGATGATATAGGCAACCCCACCCGAATGTGTAGTTACAGGAGAGGCCATAACTCACTGGCCTGTTTATATAGCCCATCCGCCCCCCCCCCCCCACACACACACACGCACATGCACACACGTGCACGCACGCGCACACACACACCTGCAACCAATGACAAAATTCCACGCTCTGTATAACTCGGCAGGATTGCATAAACGGATAAGATTGCGGCAATGATAAACTGCGAGCCCGATCGACTGTGTGGTAATGGGTATTGGATGGTGTTTTTCCAAGCTATTGCTTCATTGGAGCACACCTGACACAATGTAGAATACTAGTATTCTGTTGATGCATGCAGTTGGTGGTCCAAGGCCCGGTTGATTTCATAATGAAATCCACCAGATATGTCATTGGAGACTGCTTTGTTGTATTTGTCCGGTTAGTGATAATCTGGCAAGTGCTGTGGTCATGACCTTGTTTTTTGCTCTATACAGTATGTATACGTGTGTGTGTGTGTGTATACATACACGCATATACATACACACACACATATATATATATATATATATATACACAGTATATATTCACACACACACACACACA
>JAODUE010035643.1:0-20498 GCA_027564755.1 Amblyopsis hoosieri
GACACACAACCTGCGGTGTCTGGCTAATAGACTGCTTTTATACACCGCTCCTCTAATATACCGGCCACTCACACCACTGTATACACACACACACACACACACACACACACACACACACACACACACAATACACCACTCCAGTCACTTACTCGTGGATCTGGATAGCGTGGGTCTCCATCTCCTTGACAATGGCGGTGAGCTTGGTGAGCATGTTCTGGTAGGCGTCCATGGTGAGCAGGTCCTCTTCCCGGAGCAGGAAGCGGAGGCCGTGGCCCTCCGTCCTACCGAGGCTGTGGCCGGACGGGGCCGCCATAGACGTGACTGTGTGCTGGGCATACACCATGGGGCTCAGTTTACCTGGGCGCGGGGAAAAAGAGAGCCATGCCGTGATTGTTAAAACTTGGACAGCTATTGTTTTGTTTACCTGGTGGGTGGGGGGGGGGCAGTGAGATTCTCCGGTGACATCGTGAGTGTTCAAAGGGATTGAAAAGAAAAATAAAAAACACACGACGCTGTGTCTGTAGGTACTCTAGTGATCATCTGTTTGAGTGAGTAGCTTGGCACTAACCAGGCGTACTGTTATTTATTAGTTTGACCACATGGGGGCGGGGTGAGCAAAAGTGTTTCCCTTTAAACACACCATATGCACCATTTGTGCTGCTCTGTTGTAGCTTTTACTGAAAGCAGTTACTCTCAACCACTGAGATGTCACGGTGAATGGAGGCAATCATTCGTTATGTTCACAGCACCTCTTTAATGTTCAGAAAATGGCATTAACAGATCAGACAGCCCCTTTCCCAGTTTAACCAGACTCACCCTGCTCAGAAACGCCCTGTCCTCCCCTCTCGAGGGTGTTCCGCCTATTGTCCAGCTGCACACCCAAGGCACTGCCCAGAGAGGTGGTGGTTTTGGGGTAGGACACCTCCATCACATTGATGTGGCAGTTGGTGGGGCAGAAGTCACTGCTGTGGAGGGGAGACACCTTGGACTTGGCCTGCTTGAAGGTGGGCCATGCCCTATTCTTCAGCACCCTGGCAAACTGTGAGAGGAAGAGAGACACTATGGAGGTTAGCATATAAATGTATCGGAGCAATACCGCAAAAAGAAATCTTTAAAAAAGTTCCACAAATGCTGAGAAGTTTTCTTGTCCTGATTTTGAATGTGAAATTAAAACCCACAAGTACATTTGTTTCTGGGAAAACTTTTTTGCAGAGATACGGTTGCTTTTTGCAATAAATGTGCCCATATCTGAAAACTAATAACCTTAGTATAGTTTTTTCAGTAATTTTTTCAGATAAGCTTATATTACAGTATGGTATATGCAGTAGGTATGCTCATTGTTAAACAAAGGCAAACATCCCTTGGGCTGGCCTTAAATAACTTAAGAACCATGTCGAACTGGAACAGACATCCGAACATACATTTAAACTTCGCCCCACCCTGCTAGGAAAACATACTTCCGTAACATGCACAGATAGCATCTCACAATGTACAAGACATGGCGAGCCGTGGAAAAGCTCAATGCTTAACGTCACCCACGCATTTATTCTTGGAACATTTCCCTGCAGGTTCCTTGAAGCCTCCAATATCCTGTCATGGAATTTACATGGCAGATGTTAGGCCTTGGACTGAATCAAATTTTGGCTGGGGCCTGGGGCCATCAGAAAATACAAGCCTATGTATATGTTAACAAAGTAACCTAAACCAAACATTTATACTATCAAAGATAGCCTTTGCTCATTCTATGACTTCCTCCTCCTCACATATTTTATTTATTTTTTGCATAACAATTCCCCAGGCCACCATTTTCCCTCCAGGGGTTGAAGTAGGAATGCTCCAGCGGGGGTGAGATCTGGAAGTTTTGGATGTGGCTCTTTCAGAGCTATTTATAACCAACTTGTAATTAATCCAAGGCCCACTCTTATGTTGAGTCAGATCTTTTCTCATTATTTCTTTCAAGCACTCACACGCACGTGTACACACACACACACACACACACACACGCACACACACACACACACACGAATGGACAGCATATGTCTACACAGACACTTCACAGATGTGAAGACATAATTAAAAATTGTCTTTGTCAAAGCCTGGGTTTATATGGTCAAACAAAGTGAATATAACACCCCATATAATATATTAGTACACAAACCTCCAAACAATTTGACTCCTTGCACATAGTGTGTACACAAAATGTGTGTACACATTATGTACACACATAGCATACACACGCAGAAAGAAACAACCCAGCGCTGGGCTAAATATTTTCTCTTCCTTATCGGGTCGAAGGGAAAATATTACACTTTTGCACAGCAGCATGCAGTCATTGTTGTCATGGGCGTTCATCTTGATTGTAATGTTTTGCTGGTTTAGAGGCACCCTGACTTGCTGATGTCAAGGCTGTGGGTAAACAAACATCTAACGCAGATATCTCCTGCTCTCAATGTTTTCTTCATGTACTTGCGTCCGCCAGGCAGTGTGGGACATTTTTGCTTGAACTTAACACCCTGGCATTGTGTCAAAACTGCATATTTTCTTTGAATGAATACAGAAGCCTTTTCCTACTCCCCGCTGTGGGAAGCGGAACGAGTAACGCCAAATCGTGTTAGATGTGATATTTCTACAGCCTCGGTGTGTTTCATTGTGGCTCTGGAGAGAAGAGTCTGCTTAACCTGATAAAGCCCTTGCTCTAAATGTCCCTGTCGGGCTCTCATAATGTCGGTAGAGTTACACTGCAGGGAGAAAGTGAGAGCTGTACACAAGTTCAACAAACTGGAAGCTACTGGAAGCTAAAAGGCAGGAAGGTGAAATCGAAAAGTTTGCAACTAAACAGAAGTGTAGGCAGTGAATTCAATGTGAATTTCTAGAACATAGATACTGTAATTAAATAATGTAATATTCAGTTAAAAATATATGTAATAAATATTAAATATGTGTGATATATGTATTTTTTAATCGTACAATTATCTAAATAATATTTATTTCAAAATAATCTCTCAGTCTCACTGCATTAAAAGACAATACTGTAGTCAGTCACCTTGCGGTAGTTGGTGACACGTCGGTTGATGTGCTCCAGCCTGTCGACACACACGGCACTGAAGCGCACCTGCAGCTCCTCGGGTATGACATCACAGCTGGAGCTCAACCTGCCGCACATCTGGACCAGCGTGTCGTCATTGCGAGCCCACGCCTCCAGGATCTGCTCCGACAGAGGGCAGAGCACAGCAGCACCAAGTGATGGGCTGAACGCCTTCAAAAAACAAACATCTCTGTATTTGTGTGTGTGCGTGTGTTTGTTTGTGTGTGTGTGCGTGTGTGTGTGTGCAGGCAGCTGATTTCTCAGCCTCAGATATGAGGTAAAACACTGTTATCCAGAATGTCTATGCGCACTATCCACAGATCCCTAATGATAAAAAAAAAATAACTTTGTACTGTACAACATAACCACATAATACCACGTAATACTGTATGCGGACTGCAGTGGAGAGATCACATCAGGTACAAGATATTCACGGGGAAGAGAGTCTCATTTCAAAGTTCTAATGAGATGCCCGCCGGAGCCATGCAGAAGACTGGGGAGGAAGTTGATCAGGAGGAGACTGAGGCACAGGGAAAATAATGCCCCCGGCCGGGACAGCAACATTACAACTGATAGGGCAGATGTTTTTAGAATAATACTAAAGTGACTCAAACTGTAGAGGAACAACACAGTGCTGCAGAGGTTGGGGGGGGGGGGTCTGCTCACTATGTATTGATTTGGGGTTAACTTAAAGGCCTACACGACTGCATACTAGAGCTTGTAATCCTTGCTAATTCACTATGATGGATGCTTCTAAGCATATGTCACCAAAACCAAGCCACTTTGCGTGTGTGAGAGAGTGAGAGTGTGTGTGAGAGTGCGTGTGTGTGTGTGTGTGTGTCTGCTTATCCTACAAATGCAATAAGCTAGAACTTTGACTGCATTTAGTGGGATGTAAAATGCATTCAAAAGGAGCTCAGTGTCTCACTGAGAGTATTGTTACACCTGGAGCTAATGCTTCTGAAACAAAGCTCTCAATATCACATAGCACATGGGCCTAGCTTACATGAAAAACAGCAGGGAAGCCCAGCTAGAAATGGACCTATGTCAGTGCAGTACTAGCCATTGGTCTGCATAGAGACTGATCTCTGAATGATATGGAACTGTTTTGTAAAAGGGGAAAATAAAATATGCAATCCTGAATAATAGAAAACTGTACTAGTGCTATTTTTCAAATATACTTTTCAAATATTACAAAAAAATCTGAACCAATAATATGGTGTGTGTGTGTGTGTGTGCGTGCGCCTGTGTGTACGGTCTATATATATATAACTATTCACAACCACTCTTGGTTTTTTGCTTGCAGGCTGCAAAGAGAATGAAACAACGGTATGTTTATGTCAGTGTTCTCCCTCATAAAGTTAATCACAGCTCTGGAGTGCTACAAACCCTTGTGTTTATCACTTGAGGGATCTTTACAATATCCATCTGTTTTATCTTCCTCTCCCTCTCTGCAAACCACAAAAATGTAAATACATATTTCAGAGATAGCACCTAATCTAATGCTAAGGAACAGTTCACTAAAACTATACTGGCATACTAAAGTCCTGTAAATACATCTAGTACCATTTGCTGGTAATCTACTGTTGTACCACTTATTCGTTTTTTTTTTTTTTGCACTGGCATGAGATCACTTGAAAGAACGACATTCAGCAAGATGTAGCAGCATTCTGTTAGAGGCAAATGACTGGACAGACTACATGCTCTATGGTGCCCAAATGCACACAAGCACGGTAGTGTGTGTTCATAATGTTTGAGGACTCGTTGTTGCTCTTCACAGCCCCTTGTGGCTAAACAATATATTCATTGCCAGTTGAGCACCTGCATTAAGTCAGTGCAGCTCTGTATTGTTATTGTTTCAGCCATACCTTGGCAGTGAGGCCAAAGAATCCTTTAGGCTCCACCATCTTCTCCAGCACGTGACACTTGATTCCAGCAGTGCTGTCGTAGTCATAAACTACTCCGTACTCCAAATGGACGTTGTCAACTGTCAGACTTACATGGTCTTTCTTCCCATCGATGATGGCGATGGTGTTGAACTTGTCCATCACTTCTGTGGACCCAGAAATACAGAATGGCAGCATGTCGTGGGAGAAATTGCACTCACACCAAAGACGCACAAACGCACAAACGCATACCAAAGCGAAAAGATATACAAATTGAGGTTGAGAGCAAAGAGTTTGCTTTGTCAGAGATGGCATAAATCAACAACAAAATATGAACACCACATTAGTGTGTCCGGGAGAAGCGTTAACACGGCAGAGAAATTAAGTAGGCCTGAAGCTAATGCACTCCAGATCACTGTTAAGGCAGCATTGGGACTGTTCCAATTAAACAACTAGTTAACGTTAAACCTTTTCTGTTACTATGCAAGAAACCTATGAACCTGTATTCCATCCACAATCACAGAGAAAATAAATGGTTTATACCGAATTGCTGAGGTGTGTTGTTAAGAGTTCTCACCTTCAACTTTACACTCGAAGCCATCTCTGTTCTCCTCTGCGGTGGGTTTCTGGCTAGTTTTCTGGTGGTCTTCGTGAGAGCTCTCTGTATTGTTGTACACCCACTTAATGGTATCTTGCTACAAAAGACAACAACAAACACAGACATTTACTGTGCAGTAATCAGGATTAGTTTCAATTTACAACCTTTCACTACAAATGTCGCTCATACTCAACTCAAGAGAATATTCACGCTCTATCAGTTACGCATTTTCTAAAAACCGCAGCTAAACTGGAGCTACAGTACATTTCGTCTGTTAGATGTTTGGCACAGTAGGTCTTTATAACCTTTAAACCTGACTCATCATTGGTAACAGGTTATGTTTTATTGCGTCAGCATCGATGGATGGTCACCTTGCTGCTACATTGAGTACTGGGTACCCAATCTGGGGTTTGGGCTCAATTATGCATGTGTATGGCAGTCATACATTAGTCCCGGACTCTGCCCAGACATGCTGCATAGCGTCGCAGTCCAGCTGGCAGAATACACAGTGAGTAGCTTTTCCAAACATATGGAAATGTGTTACTGTGCGAGACCGCAAACGCAATCCTGTGCCAATCTCATCAAACCACTCTGCCGTGCCACAGAGCCCTGTGTGTGTGTGTGTGTGTGTGTGTGTGTGTGTGCGTGTGTGTGTGTGTGCGTGCATCCAAGCCTACAGTAGGTTTCCTGCCAGCATGTGGTTTTATACCCTGCTGTGCCACGGCCTTCTGGTGAGCAACCAAAACACACAGAAATATGCACACACACACACACGCACGCACGCACGCGCTACCCACACACACACACACACACACACACACACACACACACACAGATTCTCACAGTGGGCGTTTTCCCCCATGCCCTCGCTTGATGTAAACCAGACCTGTAGTGGTGTTGGAGCCATATAGCGCTTCATTAAGCCGTCGAGTCCCCGCAGGGTTCAATTATATATTATAGGTCCCCAGGACAAGCCAACTGTTACCGCACACTTACAGCCCAACCTCTCTGTTCCCACACAGACCCACCCACCCACTCTCCCTCCAGTATTAAGAATGTCTGGTTCATGGCTGTCTCTTCTCCCCCAGTGTCACCCACTATCGCAAACAACAGGGGAGTCTTGGCTCTATCTGCGCCCCCCCCCCCTCTCTCCATCCATCTCCCCCGCCCTCACTATCTCCTCTCCCCTCCTCTCTCTCCTCCTCTCTCTCTCTTTCTCTTCCCCTCCCTATCTGCCCCTTCCTCTCTCTCTCTCCCTCTGCCAGTCTTTCCCAACGTGGCCATCGCTGTGAGCCAGGGGTCAGCTCTGATGCAGCCAGCACCAGCATTGTTCCTGTGTAATGACCCAGAGAGAACGCCAGGCAGAGAGAGAGAGAGAGAGAGAGAGAGAGAGAGAGAGAAGGACTATGGAGGAGGGCTCCCTTCACTCCCATTCCTCCTCATGCTCAGCCCGTTTTCACCTGCCTGTCTCGCTGCCGTGGCCGCTTCTCTGTTGAAACCCTCTAATATGTCTGTTCCATGTACAGTACGTTCGCTGTGGTGGATCCGAGCCAGTTATCCCATTTTCCGCTTCTACAATCTAGCACTTTCCACTTCAATTATTTTTTTAGTTTTTTGTGTGACATCTACGTTCAAGTGGCCACATGAAACAAAACAAAACATCATGGCTCAAAGGGGCTGCTTATATTGTGCCCCCATGATGGAGCGACCACCGTGTTTTGACAAGCTGAAAATGTATTGCATCAGAACTGAAAACAGAGACTCTAATGAGTCTGAATCATTATTGTATTACTCAACCGTCCATTGTTACCAATGAAAAAGACATGTACAGTATGTACATTTCTGTTACAAACTGAGATACAATGCTAGTCTTACCTGCGACGGTCGCCGGTACTTCCTACATGCTGTGACGTGAGCGATGACGCTAGCGTGACTCTCCTTGCTAACGTTAATGCCGTTCACCTTAATGATGCACTGTCCTGGATGGAGGCCGGCGATGGCCGCCACCGTGCCTGGAGGAGAGAGACAGGGTGGTCGAGTTAGGCGTCGCGGCTATTAAATGCTGACACAAAAACAAACGTCTCCATCGCCTCCCCATAAATATCACACTTGCGTCCTGTTTTGGTAGAGTTGGGGGGGGGGGGGGGGGGGGGGCCGGTGGGGGTAAGTAAACTGTTGGGAAGGGGGTGTGGTTATTTATCTGGGGAAAATGACGGCCCCTCTCCTCTTTGGGACGCGAGTCATTCTGTAAGAGAACGTCAACGGTTACAGCTATCAGGAGGAATTCTGTGCAGGCAAAATATTTCCTACTGTAGCTTCTTGAGGAGCATTTAACACATTAACACAATCTGTAGTCCTCTCTCCCAGAGCTGAAACCTTTACAATTACAGTAACTAAAAGAGTCGTTATTCTAGTTTTTAACATTAGAAAATCTAGTATATATACAGTACAGTGTAGTAGTCTGCATAATATACTGTAGTTCAGTCAGCAGATCCATCAAAATCATAAAATAAACAACCACATCACGCTCGCATGCAAACCCACGCACGCACACGCACACACCTCCTTACATTGCATCTGTGGCCTGCTGATAGCAGGGGACAGTGGCAATTGAGGGAATTACCAACACTAGATTTGGTCTATATATCACTCAGTTCAGTTAGCTCAAAGCATCTTCTTGAACACAGAGCATTTTCCAAAACATTTTCCCCAACACAGACACAGATACACACACTGCCCATAATGCCTGGCCTTGATTGTTTAAAGGAAAACAACAAGAAACAATTCCACTGAGAACAGAAATGGCAAGATTACTTGTCAGTGGGTCTCTAACTCAGACAGCCATGAAAGCAGAGCTGCTAAACTTGTTGTGTGTGTGTGTGTGTGTGTGTGTGTGTGTGTGTGCGTGTGTGTGCGTGTGTGTGTGTGTGTGTGTGTGTAGGAGGGCGGGGGTCGGGTGTATGATGAGTTTTTAACTAAATTGAATCAATAAATGCTAACGTTTAAATGTATTTAACATGTATGACTAGATATTCACTGGGGCTGGCTGTTATGTAATAACAGGTATGTAGGAGAACAAAATGATAAAGCATTTGTATCTTGCTTTGTGTTTAAAACAAGTTTGGCTTTAAAGGCATAGTCAGTTATTCTTGCTAACTTTGAGCTCAAATCAAAACAGTATCACTCCGCGGTCCTCTGTGGCGGCGCCTCACGCATCGAAATGCATTGTGACGCAAAGCTTGGTAGGCTACTACGGCTACGAGCGGTGTTCGCCGCTTTGTTTATGTTACTATTTACAGAGCCAGGGCTGTGTAGAAGTATTAGATTATTTTTTCAACACGCACAGAGAACGGTAAGCTAGCGATACGCAAGGAGATATTTGTTGAATTTGGCAAAAAGTGTATTAGCTACTTAATTGGACTGTTAATCACTGTATGGGTATTACTACACAAAATTCCTTGTGATTTTGAGAAGAGTGACTTCATTACTCCCTTACCTCTACCTACAGCGTGCACCACAGAGGGACCGAACCCACGAATCTGGAATCCCAGGCCGTCGGTAGAGTCTGGGATCTTAACCGTCCTGTAAAACAAACATGTGACATGTTTGCTCCGTCATAACGCTGACACCTCCATATAATACGCATTGACACGTAGCCGTGCATTCACACACTACTGCGGCTTACTCTCTTGGCTTGGTGCTAACTAGCATCCTGAGCGGCCCTCTGCTGTTGCAGCATTGGCTGAGGAGGCTCTCCACTTCAGAGAAGGGTCTGAGGAACACCAGGTCGCAATTTATAGCAAACAGCTTCTTCCCCGCCTCCAGACCAGCCATCTGATGACAGGACGATCAAAATAGAACATAATGCATGCATACGTACACTGTGTAGACACGTGAAGCGGATGAAACGCTTTGTTAGTGAGTGTTTGACTGTATCGAAGCACGTAGCCATGAAAGAGTTGTTGTCTTGAACACTCCTTCAGTGTTACCAGTGGAGTGAAAAGCAAAATGATGATGGCCTGCCTGAGAATACTTCTCCCTCTCTCCATCTCTACCTCCATCTCTCTATCCCTCTCCTCTCTCTCTCTTTCTCTCTCTCCCCATCTCCCCATCTCTCTCTCCCTCTCCCCACCTCATTCTCTCCTCCCCCTCTCTCTCTGTAGCAGGACCTCTCACAGTAAAGTTAATACTATGCAGACAAGCAAAAGGATCACATTTCCCTCTTTTGAACATAGCCTATGTGCTTTGCCTCACATTGCACATCAGTCTGAGAACTCTCAATTGAAACCTGGTTGCGCAACAAATGTCCTGCTGTCGCAGGAGACCTGCTCCCCTATGTTACTTGTTCTCAGTGAAAAGGAGTTAAGCCTTCCGCCGTCAGCAACACAGCCTCAGACTAATGACTCACTGTTGGAACTCTCAAAGGGGAAACTGCTGTGCCTGCACGCATGCATGCGTGGTATACTGTACATGTGTGAACGTGTGTCCTAAAAACCTCAGCTGGAGAGCCTTTCTCCACAGACTTGATGATTGGGAGCCGGTTCCTCTCTTCCAGAGTGAAACCGTAGCCTCCGTCACAGGGTAGGATCTGGAACACAACAGGTCTTCCATCAGCAACCAGTCAGACCAGAACAACAGAACAACAACGCACACACAGACACATTTCTTATTGCGCTCGAGTTAACTTGTACCAGGAGAGACTTGGCGATGACGTTCTCAGCTATCTTAAGGTCATGCTTCATGAGCTTGTGTTTGGTGTTGGAGCCCTCCATCTCTTCGTCGGCGAAGAAACGGAACAGCAAGGGCTCGTCTTTGAATTCACTTTTCTCCAACACTGAGGGGAAGGAAGGAAGGGAGGAAGGAAGGAAGGAAGGAAGGAAGGAAGGAAAATATAAAATATAAATGCCTGCACATAAAAATAATATTCAGCAAAATTATATCTCAGACATTGCCTTTAGGAATTTGTTTCTAAATGTTTATAAAATTAAGCTTTTTCGGTTCCAGGCGGAACTTAGGTTTTGCTCTCATGCATATATTATTTATTCATGCACACAAAAGTGCCCCTGAAAATTTGATCCACATGGAATAGTAAATAATTCAATGGAAGCAGAATGATCAATTTGGAGATCAAAAACACGTGCTTAAAAAAGGCTTTTATAAACTAACAAGGTTGGCTTGCACAGCACCAAAGAAATTGACAAAGTCTCGACAGCAACACAGTGCCCTTAAGAGACCTTAAATGTGAAATTTAAAATATCTCCTACAAAAAAAAAAAATTTCCCACATCCATTCTCCAAATCCATTCCCTCCCAAGATCAGATGTACTGTAGCACTAATCGTTTTAATAGCTTCACCTGCAGGCCAAATAGCTTACTGGTTACGATGGGTAAAATGACCATGGAAGTGTGATGTCTAGGGCTGTTTACAGCATTTTCCATGGATATCTTTCCTTGGTTAGTTTAGAGGCGCATGGTGATACAAGGAGATGTGCCGTGACTCACAGCACACATGGTTTGGACTTTGGCACGAGAAAAACGTTGGCAAAAAATACATAAAATAAATCAGGGTCTCGTAAACAACATGTAGCTATGGCTACTTAGCATTTAGCGCTTGGACCGACAAACATCCATGTGTTTACTGCCAAGGTCTCACATCTTTTAGTGGGCCACGCACGCCAAACACAGTAAATTGACACTTTATTCGCATTTATGCAATCATGAGTGAATACACAGGGACACATAAGCGTACGTGTTAACATGCAGACATACCTAATTCAATCGACTGGAAAAGGAAAAATAATTAAGTGGGTTGGGCTGGGGAATGGTTATGCTACATTAAATAATATGGTGTGCGAGTTGTGAAGTCAGAAGTTCTTTCTAACACTGTCCGAGTGTTGTGCCGTACCGTGGTGCATGAAGCCGTTGTCACACAACTCCACCCCTAGGATCAATGCCTCCTCCCGAGTTCTGCAATCGTCCTTCCCCGGAGGAACCAGAACCAGAGAGGAGAAGCAGGCGGAATAGAAAACAAAAGCACGGAATGTGGAGCAGATAGCGAGAGGACAGGAAACAGAGAGAGAGAGAGAGAGAGAGAGAGAGAGAGAGAGAGAGAGAGAGAGAGAGAGAGAGAGAGAAAGTCAGAGGGAACAAAGGACAATGTGTTTAGAGAATGGTCAAAATGTCACATACACACCGCTCTCTTTGTTTCTGCTGCCCAAAAATTGCCCCTTCCCCCCCCCCCTGACCCGGCCAACATGGCTAGTCATTCATAAACAGGCCCAAAGCAATGTCTAGACAACCCAGTGTGACAGCTCTTCAGTCCCACAGACGATACCGAAGCTCTTCCACTGACCCAGGTCACACACACACACACACACACACACACACACACACACACACACACACTAACACTAAACACTCACGCCTGGTGTTAATTCTCAGGCATGCACCCCGTCTCTCATTTGTGTGCTTTGCTGGACGAGACCGTCAATCTGTCAAACAAAGCTCTCTGTCGGAGCCAATAAATCTCAGCTGGCCTAATCAATTCTGGCTTTCGACTTCCTCTCCAGCGTCTGTGAGGCGAGCGGCTTCTTCGACTGTGCATTTGAAGTGACCCCGCCTGTTATGACAACAGCCACCATCGCTCTCTCTTCATCTCCAGCCTCCATTCATCTCTCCTGTGACTCCCGAACGGCCCAATCTGTTTCCAATGTGAGCATATGCCAGTGGAGACCATTTAGAATAACCACTGACGGAACAGCGTTAGCTTACCTGTGCTATGAGCCAGTCTATCAGCTTGTTGGCCATCACCACCGACTTGTATGTCCGCAAATGGTAGTCCTTATCTCTAGATGGGTGAAAAAGAAAATACTTACATAGTCATAATGCCACAGTAACCATTATTTCTTAACGTTGTCTGTTGGCCGAATAAAATGTTTTATAGGCCTCAACATTGCCAAGTTCAGAAATATGGCATTTTATTTGAGCTAAACATAAGTTAGGGCAACACGGTAAATATTTCTTGGAGTAAATTCTGACTTTGAGATATGGTCGGTTTCACAGACATGGATAAAGCCTTTCTTCAATGAAGATCTTCGTGGAATTATTCCTTTAGTCTTGGACTAGGCTTAATCCCTGTCTGTGACACCGGCCCATAATGTTTTAGCCACTAGCCAATCACGAGGACTCCTCAAGTCACTCAAGTCCTGAGTAAGGACTAATTCATTCATTCAGTCAATCGTGACAATTACTTATGACAACGCTGCAGCGTAAATCAAAGTGCGTTAACCCTTGAGACCCAGTGGGCATTCCGGAAAGCACCCAAGGCTGTGTCGGGTTCTGGCTGTCTTTGGCCTTATGCTGTCACACGTCACTCCTCAGGGCTACCGCACACAACCATATGATGGGAATGCTGTCTGAACTGAAGCCTTGACTTTTCCCATGGCCGCACAGGGTCTCCCGCGGGAACACCCTGGGTCTGAGCAGCATGCCTGGGAAAGTCCAACTTTACACCATTCCACCACATGCAAAACCTCACTCACAACACACACACACACACACAAATATCACAGGGAAGTCCCACAGAGCATGTGGGCCAAATCATCTCAGCTGCTCAAAGCTCCTCGTGTAGCGTGAGAGGCTAAATCAGCCCAGTGGAATGTTCTATGGAGGACTAACTGTATCTGACAGCATGAGCCTGTAAGCAGCGAGGTACAGCGATGCTGGAATCATGTTAGCCTCGGCCCTGTTCTATGCCCTCCACGGTGAATTGGGCCGGGGGGGCGAGGGTTAAGAGGTGCTCTGTACCCACCCTCTTTCCCCCTCCCCTCCTGTATTTGGAGGCTGCAGCCGAGCATGTTCCAGCGAAACAAGGAAAAGACGGCCGGTGCCCATCGGGGCAGCGCTGCAGTATTCAGCCATATGCCTGCCTGGCATAAGGTGGAAATGCATTGCTGCGTCAGAACAGCGGTCACAAGGCAGGCTGGGAAGTTGGTGTCTAGTGAAGGGGAAAATGGCAGCAAAATGTTTCAACTAATGATACACTTTGATAATTATTGTATATTAGTGTATTGTATTGTAATTATTGATGATTGATTGATTTGTCTTATATGTTTATCAGTAGCTTCAAATCTAAATGGCACGAAAGCTTAATTAATATAAAGAGTGTTTAAATCAAATAAACATTCTCACACATGAATCAATAGATCTTGATATGCCGGCATAATAATTCCTTTTATCAATATTTTAAGAATATTACGAAGATGCCTGTTTTCTTATTTGTAGAGAGTAAGACCTAATGCATATATTAACTTTACAGTGTGTTTGCAGTTTCTCTCGTAGGTTGTTGGCATGGATGATATGTGAGGACCGGTTTAATATTCTACAGTGGGTGATGAGTTAGTTACAGTAGGTGAGAGATTCCCTACTTGTTTGTGGGGAATGTAGGGGTATTTGACTGCAAGCCCTTCACTCCCACCCGCTCTCTTCTCTCTTTCTCCCTGCCAGGAAATTCCACCTAATTAGGCAGGGGCTGGTTGCTCCAATTAAACCCTGGCGTTCCCAGGGCCTGGAATGCATTGTACCCAAAGTTAAGAACTCCCTGAACAGGCACTGCGCCTAACACCAAACACCACTCTGGCAGCCAGATAGAGCTTCCGTGTTAGGGGTTTAGCCGTAGCAAATACGGCCAAAGGAATTCATGCAGACGGCAACCAAGAACAAATTATAAGTGGACGAACTCACCCCTAAATGTTTTTGGCTCTCAGATCAGACAATACAGTAAGTACCAGTAAGCTTATATGGCAGAATAGATGGAGCGTTAACATGGCCCTTCCAGCTATGGTGGAGTTAGACTTGGGTTAAATCAGAGCTGCGCTTTGGCCCATTGAAAATCCAGTGTAAACAGCCAACCTCCATCAGAGTCTTTGTGGTACAACGCATTACCAGACGGCCCATGAAAACACTGGTAGAATGGAATTCACAGAAAAACAGCAAAAACCAAGGAGGCCAACAAATTGCTCTAATAAAATGAGATTGTTCCACTTGTAATTCTGTTTGCACACTGTAAAACAACTGATTTCTCTTTTAATGTGTTTTGCATTTGGATTTAAATGGATGTGTCATGGGTATATGTCAGATATTTCTAGCACATTTGTGTAGAAGCACTTTTTAAATCTGACAAAAAAATAACTGAATTATACACAGTATATATATATACACACACACACACACACACACACACACACATATACACACACTATTAACCAGGGAGCTCCAAATTCTAAAAGTAATGTGAAATTCAGTATTACATATTTAAGAATTAAATTAGTCTTCAATTAAGACATCCTTTCTCAACACTGTACATTGAAAGGCACATCTTCAAATGATGCTACTGTTTAATGGGATTGACTCTAAAGAGACTGGGTCAACAACCGTTGTTGTTGTCTCTCACCACTTTACAAACAAAGAGTTTTTAAAGTGATATTTCACACTTATCTGCTCTGGCACTTCCTAACGTTGCAGTAAGTCTATTATTAGCGCTGAGAGCCTGATGATAAACTAATGGAGTCCTGCTACCTGCTGGAGATGACGAAGAAGAAGAGACACCATCAGTGAACATAGGAGAGAAAGTAGATGCCTACCTGATCACAGGATTGAAAAGACTATGGAGACGACAAAACAGCCTAACACCCTAAAATGAGAGACAGAGAAGTGAGATGGATTACAGATGTCACTGTGTTTTCATTGAAATAATTCCCCTGTTTAAGTGAAGCCAAGTTTATTTCTTTAACCCTTAATCCCGTTTCCAGTCTCAAAAAGGCTTTTGAAGCCCACATTTCCCACAGCCACAACATGTACTAATGACATTAAATGCTAACTGAGCAACTTCAGTTGTCCTTTAATGTTTCAGCTATCTCCGGCAACCACACAAATGTAAAAAACTTAAGGATAAGTTTGGGATAGTCATCTCGCTTTGGAAAATATGTAGCGAGCTTTTTACTGCTACAATAGCAAGAGGTAAACAACATTTGGCACAGTTTACGTTTACATGATTCTACATAAACTTATACATTACACTAATGTGGAAAGGAAAGGTGGATAGATATGGTTCCAATGCTAGCACTTGACTGTTTTCAGTAGCATTACAGAACATTACTAGGCAACACAGTGTGGAAGTTAAATGTGCTAAATATTATATATGCAATTAGAAATACAGTATGCTTTTATCCCAAGGTGATTCTGTTACCTTGGAAATGACATCCTGCATGTCACTTCTAGGGTGATATGTGCCGTCGTCGTAGCGAAAGCGATACAGCACGGGCTCCGGTTTGAATTGGTGCTTGTCTGTAACTAGAAACACATAATTCATATGTGGACATGCCAGGTCTACAGGAGACACAAGTGCCATGTTTCAAACACCGAAACAGAGCATGATGGATCCATAGTTAAGTAATGTTAATGTTATCACCGCTTCAAAAACTGGGATATATACAGCTGCGGAAAAAATTAAGAGGCCACTGCACATTCTTTAAAATGTAATAGTATACATATACTGTACATTAAAAAAAATATAAGATCAAAAGTAAGTAAGAAATAAAAATGAATAAGTAATACAAATCTGAGAAACTGCTGCAGTGGTCTGATTTTTTTTTTTGCATCTTTAGATCCAACAATGTCTTCAAGGCAAGTGGAAGTGACTTGGACATGCAACTGCAATGGATAACATAAAACACACAACATATTGCTGCTCAATGGCCTGGGTGTGTTTTACTTGACAGAGAGGAAAGAAACCCCTTCAGCTTTGGTGACAGCTCTCTTGTTTCCATTAAAGAAAAGTTATTTTGTAGATTTACACATGGGGAGTTTTAACTGATCTAAGGGCTCACAAGAAAGCATTTCCTTCTTTTACTGTAGCTATTCCCTTCTCTAAGAAAAGTGCTCCAAAGCCCAGGTTAATTTCTCTCTATTAGGAAGTAATAAAGCACCGATTCAGAGTGATTTAAGAGTGAGCCCCCAGCCATAGTCTTTTGAGGGAACACACATACATAGGATTATGCACCATTGTATTGAATGCAGTGCATTTACCAGGGACCATATACTAGGGCTAGGCACCAAGTAGCTAGACTAGAAAATAATACTATTATAATATTAATATCACACAGAACAGATCTTACATTACAGATACATATATAAGTATCCTGGTAAAACCATCCTGATTTGTTCTGCTTTATATATCAGTCTTGTGTTTATTTCTCATTTCCTTCCTTGACCATTATTTAGTATTCACGTGTGTTCCTTGTTTTGGACTTAATTTGTTTTTATGTAGCTTGTCTTCAGTCTCTGCCTCTGCGTCATTCTTTTGTGGTACGGTACTTCCTACTTTCTTAGTTGATTATTTATAATTTGTTGAGGTACGCCTACGTCGTTTGTTGTAGAGAAAGTGCCAGTAGGTATATATCTCAAAATAATAGAAGGTGATAGGACCCTTCAACCAATCAGATATGATTTTCTAAACATAGGCACCTGATCGGGCAAAGGTTCTGTATCTATCTGAAAGTTCCTAATGGACTGAAGCGTACATTAGCAAACTGTAGACTAAATGCTTGGAAACATTGGTATGTTGAAATAGGATTGAAGTGAAAATAAAATATCTGCATTGTAAGTAATAGCAACATTATTGTTAAGAAAAGTAAGGACAGACAATATACAGGTTCAGTCCACATAAGCTAGGTCTCTAATTTAAAAGGCCTATTTATAGACCTACCATGGTGGATGATGCCATTCTCCAGCAGAGCTTGTCCAAGATGAACACCTTCCTCTGGGTTGCCTGTCTCTCCAATCTCCATCAGCCAGGACACAAACTCACTGGCGACATAAAGCAGAGAATAACTATACCAGACTGTATACTCAAATTCAACATGCATACTGTACAATCTCTATGACAACCCTATGTTCCCCCTGTGAAACCAGAAATAGACACGAGACTAGCGGCAGATCTCTTCCACTGTTCTCCAGAGACCACGATTTACCTTAATGTTTTAAATGAATGTGACAATGGCAACAAACAAGGTTTGATTTGCTGTTTGGAGCTGTTCTGTTAGCCTTAACATCTGTTCTTACTAAGTTCATTTGTTGTGTGTTGTCCTTTGACTGTTCTCTTAAGACACATGTTGTAACACCTTTAATGTCTTGCCTTGTGTCTTTTTTAACAGGAAAGATTAAACAAATAATTGCTAAAAAAAAAAACTGCATCATCCAATCGTTCTCTGGCCTAAATGGGCCAAAGGGCATAATTTGCTGTAATTCAGTAAATCCACAGAGAGACAGAAAGTTACAGACTATTCCCGAGTGCTACAAAAAGAAAGAAAGAAGGGGGTAAGCAGAGAGAACAGTGGAGTATCTGATTACAATCACTGATGCTGCTTCACTGCACAAAAGCAAAACAAACATGGCCGACAACTGGCGTCACTGAGAAGCCATGAAAATTACCGTCAGCGCAGCACGCAAGCACACAACACACACACACACACACACACACAAACACACACCTTTAAATGTCATCCCTTGATATCCTGTTATCACTGTCAATCAACAATGTTGATTAGTCAATTTGTCCACCTTATTAATGTGGGAATTTGCATAATATAGCAATGAGTTCAATTGAAAGCAATATTTTCTTTCAAAGTTTAGTTCACAGTAAATTGCGTAAATTGTATTAGTGACTCTTCAGCAGGAGCTGAAGGAGCATTCCTCATCAACATGTGTTAGCTTTTTGTTGACCTATCGCTAACACACAACACAAAGTACGAGGGACCCACACTATCTGTCAACTATGCAGAAGATGTAGATCTACATCACTCTTTGTCTTATGTGCATTATAGGTTCACAATGGGAAGATAACAGCTGCATGGTGAAGACTGCCACAAACATTTTATCTGATGAATTACACTGCCTAGGGAAACCAAGACCACAAATAAAACTGTACCACTTAAATGGGAGGAGTCCAAGAGCCAGAAATAGCTCTGGGGCCTCATGAAAATCAGATAGAGGAGTGGATACAGAATAAAGCATTTCACAATGGAGGGAGTGGGTCTGAATCAAAGCCATAGGCAATGTGGCTTTCATCAGAGACGGAGCATGCTGGTTTCAATTCCCCCACCGCGCCTACACACTGCCATCTCTGAACTGCACTAAAGTCAGCCAATAAATGCACTAATAGCTTCTGGAATATAAACACTGTTAGAAACCTAGAGGGGCTATAGGTGTCTTTTCACCTTCCAGTAAATATGTATACGGGAAGGTATATTTTACCATGGCTTCTGAGACTGTGGTAGCCTGAAGCTGCATGCTAAGATTCAAAAAGTCCCCTCCCCCGTTTTGACCAACATCTGAGTTATTTAATCTTGTGAGAGGACAGATCCATCGCTCCTCCAGACCGCGAGGGATCTGGTTATGTCTGCACTGACCACATGAGAACGCTTTTCCTCATTCCAAAAATGTGCATCATGTATATCTTTTTTTTTCTTTTTACATCCCACGCATTATTTTTAACATGGATGTTATAATGTCTGTGTGAGTTGCAGTGATTTGTGACTGATTAAATTTTGCTCAGAAAATTTTAGTTTTTTTAGCAAATTGAAAACGGGCAGTCAGAAAAAAAAATAGATTATCCTATGAAGCTATCGCCTTTCAAACCCAAATCATGATGTGTGTCGTCTCAGCCTCTTCCGCTCGTTAGCACTAATGAGTCACTGAAGCTGAACATCGGATACATAGGGCCCTGTAAGCATGTCAACACTATCAGGAGGTCGTCAATTTTAATTGGCTGTTAGAAATGTCACTCAATAGAAGGTGTTTGCAGACACAAATGTCTCTTTAAAGGTGGAGTCAGCGATACTGGGGAAAGATGATATACTCGATCAAAACAAAAACACATCTCCCTTCAACGCCATAGAGTGCTTCCTGAGATGCCCTCCCCCCCAACATTGAATATGCATTGACAAGGCTTGGATAGTGATGTGTGGTGCGGTCTGCACCATATTGTTTATGTTCCCATGTACAGAGCCAGGCCTGTCTAGAGATAATAAAACACCAGATTTTTGAGCGAGCACACAGAACCTGTGGCTAATGGACTAAGGAGATATTCACAGAATTTGACAAAAGGTGTGTCCACTTATAATCGCTTACCACACCTAAAGCATGGAGCTTGAAAGCCACCATTTCTCCTAACGCGCTAAAGCAGACTCGGTCGAATATCCCTCAGAGATTCACCATGAAGTTATTTTATGTTTAATAAAAATAACATAATAGCAGAGGGAGGTGTTCAATGATGAGGTGGTCCAGGTTAGTTATACGTAAGAGGCAGCAACACTCCACACACACATTGTCACAGATGGGAATAGATCACTGCAGTGAGTCCAAGCCATGTTTCGCAATACGAAATTACAGACATGGCCAGATGAACCTGCTTCACTTGAGCCCACATTTCACTGCTGTACTGCTGAAAGGAGGTGAGAACCCAAGCGCACGACAGCTCTTGAGAACAAAGGTGTTATCAAAACCAAGAACACAGGGGGAAACAGCATGCACATTTAGCAAAGCCCGGCAATAGACTTGTGGAAACACTAGGGCTAATATATATGAGTAGATAAGGCAGGATGACAGGCCATTGGACATCAGCAACGAGGGTCAGGTGTTACACATGAGACATGATTCATCTGACACAGATGGAACTAACGAGACTGGGAAACACAGGGCAGCGAGTGACGGGGAAACATGCCTGAAACACAAGATCAACACAGGGGAGGGAGTGACAGGATAACAGGCCTGAAACACAAGAACAACACAGGGCACGGAGTGACAGGCAAACAGGCCTGAAACACAAGGTCAACACAGGGCAGGGAGTGACAGGGAAACAGGCCTGAAACACA
>JAODUE010035654.1:0-20497 GCA_027564755.1 Amblyopsis hoosieri
CCCTGTGCCACCCCAGAAGAAATATCATGTTTCTCAGACATATGTTCTCCCAGACTAACACAAAACTGCCTTCCTTTGATGTAGGTTCTAAACCAATTTAACACATTATCTGAGAGACCTACCAAATTCTCAAGGCGATTTATCAGGATATCATGATCAATGGTATCAAACGCTGCACTCAAATCCAAGAGAACAAGTATTGAGACCTTATTTTGATCGGAATTTAGTCGGAGATCATTGATTATTTTGTTGAGAGCAGTTTCAGTGCTGTGGTATGCTCTAAATCCTGATTGAAATTCCTCAAGGATATTATTTTCCTTAAGAAAAACGTTTATTTGCACAGAGACTATCTTTTCCAGTATCTTGCTAATAAATGGCAAGTTTGATATTGGCCTATAGTTGGTCAGTATATCTACATCCAAGTTGGATTTCTTCAGTAAGGGTTTTACAACTGCTGTTTTGAATGCTTCAGGAAAAGTTCCCGTTTTAAGTGATGTATTAATAATATTCAAGACATGACCTGACAGACTGTCAAACACCCATTTAAAGAATGCTGTAGGTATTGGGTCAATACCTGAGGTGGAGCTATTACTTTCGTCGATAGTCTTGCACTTCTGGAGCTCCAAAGTGGGCTAAAACTCCGACAATTTCAACCTAATGTCGGGAGGTTTTGCGCCATTAAAAGCCAGACTTCTGGAGCTCCAAAGTGGACTTAAACCCTGACAATTTCAAGTTCAGTTAATGTGATGCCCGTAAAAGTTGCCATAGTTCCATATACATTACAGGGTTCTCTGGTGTCATGTTATGAGCATGAGCATATGAGTTGTGAGAATTGTCAAGCGTTTAGGGGAAATGCCAAAATGGTGTACATAGACTACACATGGTTTTACATCCTCAAATCTTAAGAGGGGGTGTCGTTTTGTTTCCTCGTTTTTCTGAAGCCAAAAAAAGGATATAACATTAACACACACAAGAACAGGACCAGCATCAAACTATACTGTGTGGTACCAGTACACATGAAAAGGTGAATGGAATGGAATATCTACTTTAAAATAACATGTAAATAGTAGTGGTAGGCCTGAGTTCTAACCTGCTTCAGGTTGTGGTGTGACTGTGGTTGGGTCGGCAGGCTGAAACGAGGCTTCCTTCTTTTCAGGGATGGCGCTTCTTGGGTGTGAAAACAAGACTGGTCCATTTGAACCACAGCACGGAACTCATCTAAAATAACAAACAACAACATGAATACAATGTTATAATGAGAACAATGTCAAATCTAGCTACAATAAAAAGCTATGGGATGATGATGATACTACTAAGTAAGCAACAGATTGCCCAAACACAAGTCTAAACCATAAACTTATTAATAGTGTTTGCTCATTGGCTCAATTAAGCATGGGATTCTAATGTAAAAGGAAGGGTCAGACATTCTCGATCAAAACAATATCCCTCTGCAGCGCCACCTCACACATTGAAATGCATTGTGAAACAAACCGTAGTACTCTTACTACGGCTTTATTGTTGTGAGCGGTGTTTGCCACTTTGTTTATGTTCCTATTTACTGAGAAGCAAGCACAGGGATGTGCAGAAATATTGGATTATTTTGTCAACACGCACAGTGAATGGTAAGATGAAGTGTAGGTATGTGAATTTGACAAAAAGTGTTATATCTTACAATTAATTAGCTTGCAATAACTGACAATACGTATAAGAGTTGCGTCGTCATTAAAGTGGCTCTAATGCCACAAGCGCAGTAAACAGAAGAGTTTGTTACAACCTGCGACACTGGAGTTCACGGCCTCAAGCGTTGTGCTTTGTGCCATAGTACAGCATAAAATACAACAGGAATTTTTGTTCATGTTTTAGACTACAGTATACTATTATAATTGTAGGCGTGTGTTGTTTAATATTCACCATTTACACTAGAAGTATAATCTGTCTTACTCGTGCATGATAAATGCACAGCTGCTTCAAGCCTAGAGTTGGACCCTGCCTATGCTCTTAGCAGGTGTGTCTGCTTCTTTTAAAAGAGTGAATTAAAATATTACATTGTTTTCAAATGAATATGACAAGCACTACATAACAGTACTTACCTTTAGGATGGTCCCTGCCAGTATCCTGTGGTACCCTATCTTGACAGTGGATGGGTTCGGCACCAACACTTAGATGTCTCTGCATATCGAGAAGGTTCTCCTGGAGCTGGGGTCCATGCATGTCCTGTAGAGCTTGTAACAGTACTCCTCTGCTTTCTGACAAGAGCCTTGTATTTAGAGATGGGAGCTTCAGAGAATTACATAAGCGTAGTGCCACCGCTCTTACAGAGGTAGACAAACCGGGATTCAATGTACATCTTTGCTGCGGTGTGTCTAATCTGTCTCCTGTGCCAGCACCAGGTGAGTTCAACACATGAGAAAGGTTTTGGCTGGGAGGGCAATCTTTTGTCAGGTGATGTGATGACCTCTGGTTCATAGGGGTGTGCTCCATATGGGAAAATAATTGACCTTTTGGGACCTTGTTTTGTGGTGTCAAATTGTGTTGCACCTTCTGGGGGTCTCTCTCCTTTTCAATCCCAAAGTTAGTGGCTTTCTTGCTCTTTGCTGATACGTTAGGTGGTATGGTTGTAGGTGACAAGATCACAGATAAAACATCTGTGCGGTATGACTGCCTTTGACTTTGCGTGATATCTGATCTATGGCTATCTGACTGAGAAGCTAAGATGTCTTTCTGACAATCGTGCTGCATCTTTGTTTGACCTAAATTAGCATTATTTTCAATTGAAACACTGTCAAAGGGTTTTGCAACATTTGCATCAATGCTGGAACAAGATGGCAGAAGGTATGAGTCTAGCTGAGGTGGAACACTTTTTTTTTTCTTTGGTGACCTCTTGGGGTTTTCTAATTTCCTTTGCTCAGTCAGCAAACGTTCAATGTCAATAGACTTTACCTCATGGTTGAATAGGCCCTGGTGCCCAATCAAACGGAAATCGGTAATAACACTAGGCTCCTGTGCAGAGGGAATGATGCGTGAAAACTGTGTATCTCTTCTTGGTGCACAATGTGAACACTTTTGGCAGCAGCTGTTAAAACGTTCCCTGTCTTTAACGTTTTGGTGTTGCTTATAGTAAAAATGGTGGTGGTGGGACTTCCTCTTTGACATTACCTCCCCAGTGCCTCTCACCTTTCCTCTTTCCTTGCGCGTTTTCAATCGTTTCATTTTATTGTTGGCGTCCATCCAACATACAGTAAAGTAAACACAAGCAGGTTTTGGTGCACCCGTTATCAAGGCTAGAAGTCTTTGCAGTCTTAATGTTCTTTCTTGTTGGAAATGTTCACACCATGTTTAGCGTCTGGTAGTGCTGCAAGATAGATGGTGTATGTGTTAAATGATTACAAATACAAATAATTATGGTTACATTATGGTTTATGTATCCATAAACCATAATAATGATTAGAACAAAAGAATAGCCGAATGGGCTACCTGGGTTTTACTGTTAACAAGCCATTTTATAACAAATATGTATTAGGTAGGAAATCATTGCGCTACTGGCACAGCAGCTACCAGTACAGTAGCATATGGTACCGTATCGGTAACGGTCATTTTGTGTTTATGTTTTACCGCACGGTACCGGGTACCGAACCGTAACAGTACGGTAACAACCAGGTGTAGGCTAATTACTGTGCCGTATACTGGTAGTAGCAATGTAACGTTTAGCACTCCTGGATGACAGCTCAATACAACTTACCGAGGAAGCTATTAACTCAAACTCATGGTTTAAACCGGAAAAATGTGTATGCTTAATTTTTGCAAGACATTTGAAAATTAACTAGCGGTACATTACACCTTACCTAAACTTCACGTCGTTTCTTAAGCATGGTAATCTCACGTTGCTCGGCAACATGTAGATCTTCCCGCAGCTCTAACGCTCACGAACACAAATTTGGGTCATTCCACTCGCGTCGCCACGTAGGTGAAATTGCTGTTGTCATTATAGTTATTCTACGTTTGATTGCGTACCTACGTAACATTCGATGCATTCTGAAACATGTTATAAGAGGATATTAAATTACAAGTGGAAACTATTATCAAATCGTTGGTCAAATCTGACATATATAAACATCGTAGAGACAATAGCCCTGTAGGTGCTGATGGTGGGGTCGACATATCCACATCCAGGAACTGGAATTTTGTAGAAATTACGGTATTTTTTTAAGTTTCAATTCTGGTAATTTCGGGAATACAAGATAGTAAGTTAGCAAATATATTGAGCTTTATTATTTTTATTTGCGTCGTAGGTTATCATAAAATGAAATTGTGTGATATCAGTGCTAGTTGTGGGTGACTGCCTCCTCATCGCTGTGTCCAGGGGTGGCTCCGCCAGCAATCCTGCCAGACTCGAATCAGAACCAATAAAACCTTATCTGTTTACTTCTTAATTTGTATTACTGTTGTAGCAAATCGTTTAGATCCATATTTTCACAGCACAGATAACCAAGTGATGAGTGCAGGAGCTTCAAACCCAGCCGCCACACCCACTCCGTGTGAGGACATCGATGGAGATGGGCGATGGATGTCTTTGGTGTGTTATTGAGTGGTACCACCGCCACTGTTTGCTCTATGTGTATGAATATAATAGGCCTACATCAAATAGTCATCCTAGCAACAACATCGACAACCATTAGGAGTGATTACAATGAGAATATGAAAGGTTTCATTCTGACTATAACGCCACTCATATTTTATTCTAGCACAACCGCTCTGTGACTGACAGCAAAGACAAGGAGCCTGACGTCTTATTTGTTGGAGACTCCCTCATTCAGCTCATGCATCAGTTTGGGGTAACACACTGTTTTGTGTTTTGTGTGTACATATTCTGTGGAATAATACCACTATACAACACATGTTAAATGTTTACCTTGTTCTGTCTGTGTCTTCAGGTATGGAGAGAACTGTTCTCTCCTCTCCATGCCCTCAACTTTGGCCAAGGTGGTGATGCCACACAGCATGTACTGTGGCGACTGACCAACGGAGAGCTGGATAACATAAGCCCGAAGGTAGCCCTATGTCACAATTGTATATTATTTATAATTTTTTGGCTTACTTTGTAATTATCTCTCTCTCTCTTGTTTAGGTGGTAGTGTTGTGGGTGGGCACCAATAACCATGGTCACACTGCAGAGCAAATCTGTGGCGGAATCATGGCTATTGTCCAAGTCATCAAGAACAAGCTGCCACTAGCCCGCACCCTTATTCTCGTAGGTTATTCTAAACCATTTTTTTTACCTCTGTGGGGTGGCTTTTTCTAGCCTGGTGTGACCAGACCAGGGTCTTGGCAGGCTCCATTGGGAAGTGTTGCAGTCGTTGCTTCCTACTGGATGTAGACTTCTGGTTAATTTAAAAACTAAACTGACCAATCAGCATCGTCCTAGCAGCTACCTATTTTAGCATTATAAAAAGATGAAGCATTGTAATGCATTTCAATGGAATGCGTCTTTAAGAGACCATATGCAGCTATTGCACGCTAATTGAAAGCTAATACACTTTTTGTCAAATTCAGCCAAATATCTCCTCGCATTTCGCTATCTTAACGTCGTTCTCTGTGCGTGATGAAAAAAGAAAGATACTTCTACACAGCCCTGGCTCCGTAAATAGGAACATGAACAGTGGTGAACACCGCTCATAACAACAAAGCCATAATACTATCAGAGTGCTATGCTTTGATAACAATGTGTTTCAGTATGTGAGGCGGCGCTACGGAGGGATATTGTTTTGCTCGAGACTAGCGAGCGTTCTCGAGAATGACTAAACCTGCCTTTAGGTGGGTGTGTCACCAACATAATTGTGTTGTGGAGGCTGATGTATCTTAAACTACCATGCATGGCTTGAAACAAAGTCAATTTACCCCAAAACAGTTTGCTGCACAAATAGTGTCGTGACCTCAGATTGATCGTAGGTACAGTACTTGGTGAAATCCGGGGCCTCCTTGTTGACATGCTGGGTTGTTCTGGTTTGCACAGTGGGTAAAAAGTCGCAGTCGCATCCCCCCCCCCGTAATTTCTTACAAAAATCGAATGCAGAAGTGCCGTCCATTGAAACTTCTGTGTTTATTTATATTCTTTCTGGTTTAGGTTAGGGTTGCACGATATTGATCAAATTTGATATTGCAGTTATTATTGCGATATTTATTAACATAAGTAAACATACAAAGGTTATGGGAAAATGCATCAAAATATACTCATAACATCAAAAACCCACATTTTCATATTGGGCTCGTACAACATTTTGTCATATTGGACTCTTACAACAACAGTAATTCCATGCTACCGAGGAGGCATTTTTTTTGTCCGCTAATGTTTCCTCTTCAACCTCTATTATATTATTAGCTTCTTACTTTTCTGTCTAAATCAAACACAACTAAGCCAAACAGCCAATGGACGCATCTCTCCACAAAATAAACTAAATATTGCACCTCCTGCAATTTTTTGATATGATATTGCACGACGTGATATTGCGATAAAGATAGTGAGTCAATATATTGTGCACCCCTAGTTTACGTGTGACGTTAATACAGTTGTTTTAACATTAGCTGGTGGAGAGCTCCAAAGGCGTTCTAAGGGGACAACTTATTTAAAGTGCTTGTGTGTACTAGTATTGCACAATACACACTAGCACACACTAGTGCAACAATGACAGGAGGTGCAGTCATACAGTTTTTATTATTATTATTATTATCATCATCATCAGAATTAGCCTGTTCTCTCTATTTGTTACTAAATTCCTCACTTTAGAGAAACTGCTTCAAGTGAAAGTCACACCTTTGTTTGGACAAAGTACATTCAGACAACAAGAGGAAGAATGCTCTGACCTTAATTTCATCTTGACATTTGATACTATTAACAATGTAACAACTGGGTGTGGAGTGTTAGACTAGTCATTATCGTCATTAACGGTTTCTGCCTTTTGTGTTTCAGGGGGTACTACCCAGAGGTAGGCTACCCAACCCACTGCGGGAGCGAAATGCCCAGGTTAACCATCTGGTCAAGGAGGCTGTGTCGTCTCTCCCCCACGCCTCCTTCCTTGACGTGGACCCTGGCTTTGTCCACTCTGACGGGAGCATCTCCTACCAGGATATGTACGACTACCTCCACCTGACGCCCCAGGCGTACCAGGCTGTGTGCCGACCCCTACACGCCCATCTTAAGTCCATGCTGGAGAAGCCAGCCGAGAACTGAAGAACAACCCGTGGCAGACTGTTAAAGATAACACTATTGCAGTGGCCCCCTGTCCTGAATATGAAGAGCAGTACAGTGTATTATTGATTGAGTGTATTATCATGACGGGTGAGAGGTGAAAAGCGCTGTAATAAATGTTTGCATAGATGTCACCATAGCCTGCGTTGGTGACCACTGTTGCCGATAATGGGACCATAAACTCTTTTATTTGTGTGTTTATGCTGCAATTGCAATTTCAATGTGCTGCACTATATGCCAGGATATGTATGGTAAAAAATCATTCATCATACATTTTGTTTGACTTAACACAGTGATGGGCAAATATGTTCATTCTCTGAAGGCCATTCTACATCCATGGTCCTTTATTTATATGTGTGTTATATATTGCGCAAGGTTCTTGTTGCCATGACTGTATTTGACTAGGCTATTACAAAACTGCTGTGCATGAATTGTGTTGCTGAGCTTGAATTGTTCTTTGGGGCTAGCTAATTCTGTATTTTCAGAATAAATTAAAGATTAAAAAACAGAGGTAATTATGTAATGTATTTGTTAATATGAAATATGTTAGTGTGAACAGCAGTCACTTTGACTGATACAACGCTGCAATGAGATTTCCAGATGCAATACTCCAATTGTCATTATTGTGAGTGCAACTAGATGGTGAGACTGAGACCACCTTGATCTTACAAGCTGCCATTTCTTTCCCAGTATGTAATATCTGGATGGTCTTGTGCTAGCATTCTAGCAAGAATGCTAGAAGAATGACGTGATCAGCTTCAACTGTATTACAATTGAGTTTACAATTTGCAAAGCTGGTTTTAGCCATGTCACTCCGCGCTTGCTCTAGCTTTAACTTTTAATGCAGTCTTATAAAGTGTTTGACAGAAGCAATATGATAAATAATAGGTGGGGCTAAGGTTAATAAACATTACAATGATATCCTGTTCTGACATACACAATATGGGATACTTCAGTAAATATTTACATTGGATACCATTCATTTATTATATCCAAGGTTAGCAAGCTTACACTTATGATGTAAGTAATTATTTCCAATTTCTTGAATATAATATTTTTCTGACAACAAAATGAAGTGTGAATGATACTGTAAGATCTTTACCACAAGGGTACATTGTTCTTATAATGATCCGCAAAGCTGGTTAAGATGTCAGTGCATTAAGACAACATAACGTTGACTGTAAACTACATTTACAGTATATTGTACAGAGTTTGGTATGTTAAAATGCATTAGCATTCATTTTTCTAAAATAGCTTGAGAAGTCACCAGACCTCTAGACCTATTAGTGATTGATTGATTGATTGATTGATTGATTGATTGGTTGATTGATTGATTGATTGATTGATTGATTTATTAACTGGATAAACAGTTTTGCACATTGTCTATATAAGTCTATTATATATTTTTAATTTATATTTGGCTGAATTAGGTTAAAACTTCAAGGTACACTCCTCAGTTTGTATCCAGCATTGCCCCAGTGTTACCAGCCAGGAATGATTGCTCCGCTTACAGAGGTCCAGGGCTTACTCATACACAAGCAGGCAGTTCTTTTCTAAACATACAGTGATCTGGATGCAATAGATGTGGAACATTCGTACATTTGAGGTGTGTACCTTTAATGCATTCTTAATAAAGTCTCAAGATTTTGTTCTAAATATGATTAAACAGAATTGAAAAGTTAAATGAACGCATGGTAAGAGAAGTATGCCTATATATTTAGAATTACCATGAAAAAAATAAATGCTGTGTATGTTACAAGAAGTGTAAAGTGCAATAGATTACATGACATTAACAATATGAATAACATTGATAGACCAGAATAAAATAGACTTTTGCAGTGCAATATTGAAAAGATAGTGTTTCCTTAATCACCGCCAAAACTAGCTGTGTACTGTGGGGGTCTCACAGGCGCACCAAGTCACTGAACACTGGGAAAGACAGGGTCACCAATGCCATCAATATTAAACAAGCTTGGGACTGGATGGGCAGGGTTGTCTGACCTGAGAGACAGAAGCAGAAGTAGAGTCAATATATGATAAAAGAACAGTTAGTGTTTTGAGGTGATGTGAAGGGAATTCAACATTGATTTGACTGATTGGAAATTGTCATTATTGAGATATTAGATATTATGGTTGCAAATCAGGACTGACAGTGCCTGGAAAGATATTGTAAATCTATGAAAACTTTAATAACTACAATATTTAGGCTACCAACAATAGGCCTAAGCATCCAAACATAATTTCTGTTTATTTATTTAATTTCTATTAATGTGAATACTACTTTGATTCTCTATGCTGGGTTGAAGTTTGGTGGCGCTATGCTGGAAATGTATATCAGTATAAGCTGTAACAAAACGGTCAGGTTCTTTAAATGCCCTATCCTCCGAAGCATCATCCTTACCATTAAATGCTTTAGTTATGGTCATTGTAATGTTAGTCACAGGGTTCGTGGCCAGACATGTGTAGTTCCCAACGTTATTTGGCAAGTCCGGAATAGTCAGAAAAGGGCCGTCTGGAATTACATATGAGTTGTAGCTGTAGCTCCATTTGTAGATGCTAGTTGGCTGAGAGTCTGCAGAGCATTGCCATTTGGTAGACAGTGATGCTAATATCACTGAGTTGATCTGTATTGACACAGGACCATCTGCAAAAAAAGGTATACATTAGTTTTAAATAGACTACAATGTGCGATAAAGGACACATAGACCAACCACAGAATTGCGTGCATCACTCACAGTTCACCAACAGCTGGTATTCAGGGCTAGAATGTGGCCCAATAATATTTGTAGCGACACATGTGTAAGTTCCATCATTGTCCACTGTCACTGGACTAAAATACAACGAGTTGTTTCCAGTGTAGTAAGACATATTTGTGGAACTGTTTGTGTTAAGTGTCATGTTATCCTTCATCCAATAAATGGAGCTGTAGGGCCCAGAAACCTCACAGGTCAGAATTAGGTTGGTGGAATTGATGGGAATTGTGTTCTGTTGGACCATCACTGTTATACGATCTGAATGGATAAAGTACAGTAATAGTAAGCATAGTTGGACTGCTGAAAAACAACATTGACATAGACACAGTAGCTACAATCCTTTTTAATATAAATAAAATATATTTAACACTGTTATTTATTTGTTGTAGTAACATTAAGAGCATAATTCACACAAATAATTGTTCCAAGTTCTGTAAGTTTTTTACAAAATTATCAATAACCGTTAAAGGTGTGACATAAATTGCATAAACTAGAAAGTTACAGGTTGTATCTTAACAAAGGCAAGAGTTGTCTTACCGATGACTTGAAGGGACGTCGATCCTGTGCTGTTCTTGTTGGTCACATTATTATATGCCATGCAGGTATACATTCCACCCATGTTAAAGGTTAGAGGTGTGGTTTCATAATGTGACGTATTTGCCACAATGGAACCATTGAAGTACCAGGAGTACTTGCTGGGAGGCATAGAGCTGGCGTAACACTTGAAGACTGCTACTGTGCCTGTCTCAGCAACAGATGGTCCAGTAACGTTCACATTGTCTGGTCCAACTGTAACAGCAGAACATATTGTGTTGCTAGGAGTGTACACATTCACCCTTTGAAATAACCTTTCTCCTCATGGTTTTTGGACATCTTGCATTAATACCACCATGCAAACATTTTCAATGTAGAAAAGTGCGTGATGGTTTAATTGATCTAATGGTTAATGTAATTTTACCTTGTCAATTAGTGCAAATATTGCAATAACATTAATATAAATAATAAAGTGTATATATACAGTATATATATATATCAAGCCCAATGTGGTTCTTGAAAAATGTCATTTCACTGTAACACATTTTGTGTTTTACTGATTTAAAATGGTTAGCTTGGTGGAACCAGACCATTATTTACTTTGCGAAATAAGGTCTGAACACGCTCCATTGGGAAGTGTTCACAGAAGTTACCTCCTGCTGGGGGCATAAACCTCGGTTTCAATTTGAAACTATTGGACAGCCTTTAACCAATCGCTGTTGTATTGCTTCATACCACCATTAACAAATCAGACCAGTGAAATACTTACAGTTCACAGAGATATGAAATTGATTGCTGGTCATGTTGCTCACAGCATTGCCAGCTTGACAGTAATAGTATCCGTTATCATGGCGTGTGATAGGACTGAAGGTGACTATTTTGTTGTCCCCAGAAAGGTTAATTGTGCCGTTTGCATACAATGGCACTCCATTCTTCATCCAATAAATATAGTCAACCGGTCCAGTCACAATGCAGCTCATATTGTATGACAGACCATCTACGACTGGTTTAGGAGATATTTGTATTTGTATAGCACTTATAGGTTCTGTGAAAAAGGAAAACAAAAACAAAATGGTGAATATATCGGTATTCAATTACAGATTGGTGGAATTGATGGGAATTGTGTTCTGTAGCACCATCACATGATGAAGTAATAATTAATTAATTAATTAATAAATAAAGTACTCACCCACTACTTTAACCATCTGGTATGCAGAGCTGTTTTTTCCAGTGATATTGTTATAGGCTGTACAGGTGTACATGCCAGTCATGCTTGACATAAGAGGTCCACTTATAAACAGTGACGTATTGGCAATCAGGGAACCGTTGAATAACCACATGAACATGCTAGGAGGATATGACGTTGCTGAACAGGTGAAGGTTGCGATGTCTCCTGCTCTTACAACTGTTGGGCCTGTTATAGCTGCCTTATCCGGTCCATCTAAATACAAATTAAATATAATAGAGAGCAACTGTTGTCAATTACATGTCAATAATATACCTGGGTACATTATGTACAGGAATGTTACATACTTTTCAAGTGCAACTTTATGTAGTCCCCGTAAATGTCCTCCTTGTATGTTACTACGATTAACTACTGCTTGATTAGCACATGTAACAATGATTTGACACTAAAACTGAGCAGTATACCATAAGCAGCTATTGTATGGTATGTTCATTTGTTATGTTTGACTAAGGAAACATTTAGTGGGGTATGAAAATAGCTGTTTATGAAATTTTGAAATGAGGTGATTTCAGACATAACAAGATATACAATGCAATGGAGCTAAAGGTAGATGCTGTAGAGGCTAATTTATGGAATTACGTATTGCATGTTCAATGTTTGGTACTCACAGGCAACATGCAGTGGGTAGGCTTGACTGGTCAAATTACTGACAGGGTTAGAAGCATGACACTGGTAGTCCCCATTGTCAGAGAGCAGGACAGGGTTAAAGGTGAGAATGGTGTTCTGCATGGACAGTGTTATTCTATCTGTAGTATTCAGGTGCCAGCTATCCTTAATCCAGAGGATAGATTCCACACTTCCATTTGTCTGGCAAGTCAGACTGAATGTTTGGTTCTGTATAGGTGATGCTGCAGCAGTTATTGAGGCCATGGTCACTGGAGCTGTAGAGTGATTCACTACAGTTAATTCTAGCAAAATGTCAAATAACTACATTTACCATTATATCATAATGACTCAAAATGCTTTACAAATATGTAACACAAGAGAGTGGAGATATTTATGGGAAATGCAATCTGTACTCCAGATAAATGCTACCACTCCCACAAGTCTCTCCATATTGCGTTAAATTGACTTAATTGTTACTCTCCGTAAAAAGTGAGAAAACCAAGCAAATAGCTGTCTAATAATTGACTGGTTTCAGACAGTTTTCACAGATAGCAGTGGGCTATGCATAGATAGCCACCAGCCAAGCATTATGACTAGTGTCTGTGTGTTCAATTATTAGCATTCCATGAAGTAGGCTAATGCGTTACCAAACACAGTTAGCATCTGGTGTGTGGAGCTGCTCCGTCCAGTGACGTTGTTATAGGCCATGCACATGTAATTGCCGCTCATGCTTAAGGTCAGGGGGACAGTCATATACACTGCATTATTTGCCACTAGTGAACCATTGAAGGACCACGTATAGAAGCTGGCAGGCTGAGAGGAGGCGGAACAGGTGAAGGTCACAGTTTGTCCTGTTAGGGCGCTGGACGGTCCCATGATCGAGGGTGAGTCTGGTCCATCTTTAAATGTGAAACAGAATAGTATTGCTATTAGCATATGTATTTGTTTATATTAGAGCTAAATACACACAGTAATCATAACTCAGAATTTCAATCAAAACTTACAATTGATAGTGAGTTGCACAGCCTGGCTAATTCCATTATTGATGCCATTAGACACGTTGCACCTGAACGGACCCACATCATAGCGACTCACGCTGACGATGGTGAGACCAGAGTTTCCACTGCTGAGTAGAACTCTCCCACCAGCTGTGACTACAGAGCTGCCATTCAGCCACACATAAGACAAGGAGGTGCCCGTAGAAACAGAGCAGGTAAATAATGCTGTGTCGTTGAATTCCACTAGGTTGGTAGCATTGGGCCACAAAGTGACATTTGAGACGGGCTCTGTGGATGAGGAACAAACATTCATCAAGATGGATGTGACTGAGCCACTCAAATGTGTCACTGCAGTAGACAGTTTTTTCACTAAGTGCTTAGTAATATGTCAATGTAAAATAGGTGTGGAAGCATTAGGTTTTAAAAGAAACTCACTCAATATAATACATCAATGTCATATACCTGTATGTAATTAGTAAAAAATGTAACCGTTGTTTTATTGTAATCAGACAGAACTGACCAACTAAACTAAACAGATGAAAAACACAAGCACAGAAAACATTTTTAAAGTGTAAGTGAACAGATGCATAGTTGTAAATGTTAGAGCGTTCTGTTGTCAGAGGACAGTAAATCAACATAGTCAAGCTGGACTGACAGATTATTAAAGGTAGAGTCAGTAATTCAGGAGCACTGATTGTATTTGAACTCTTATCCAATCAAAAACTCTTATTTGGAGTCAAATTTAATAATTTAACTTTTCACGGCGGAGCTAGATCTTAAGATGCCAACTTGCACAGGCAGTCCCAATAACGTTTTATGTTAACATCATTTTGTGTAGGCCTATGCTTTGTAGATGTGTGCCTAGTTGTTATCCGTTATAACCAATCGTGTTCTAGTTCACAGCCATTGAGCATTTCCATGGGGCTCGTCGTGGTTTAGCTACGACATTGTCTCCAATTGAATGCTCCCTCAGACTACTCTGTTTGTGTTCCCATTTACAGAGCCAGGGCTGTGTAGAAACACTGGGTTATTTTTATTAGTGCGCAGTGCGCACACACAACAAGCAGCTAGCGGACCGTGATATTAGCTGACTCTACCTTTAATATAGTGAGGTACAGGGGCATGTGTGTATTGATAACCACGTACATGTTCTTAATATAGTACCTTACCTTGGACTGACAACGTAATCTGAGCTTCAAAAGTTGGAACCAGTGCATTAAATGAATATAGTCCCGATTCATTGAGCATCATTGACATAATATACAACTCTCCAGAAGAAGTGTTAAATCTAACTTTGCTATTCCAATAGCTGTTCATAGCAACGCCCCCTGGATACATAATCAAAATAGTATCTGTCTCAAACAACCAGGTACCAATAGTGATGCTTGCAGTCGGGTGGACTAAACTGAGTGTGACATTGCTGCCTACAGGGATAGGGTTTTGACTAGCCGTTATTGTCTGGCCACAGACAGGATCTGGAAAGAGGAATACACAACATGTCAAATAAGCTCTAACACCAAGCTCAAACACTGAAATGTGTTTTCATATATTTAATAGGTTAACATGATACAATAAAGGATTCATAAAACTTGTTACACTTAAATACTACTACTACTACTACTAATAATAATAATAATAAAAATAATAATGATAATAATAATAATAATAAATCATTAAACTTATATGGAACTTTTCTAGAAATGCTGCTTTACAGAGAAAGAACACACAGTCAAATCAATGTAAATAAAAAATAAGGAAACGCATATAAAATATAATCATATAAAATCAATTATATAACATTATATTATATTATATTATATTATATTATATTATATTATATATTAACGAAATTATATTAGATTTAAACTGATACTTATTGCATATTGGTTAGAAACAGCCATGATCATATCACCTTATGAATTAAATAAAAATGTTTTACCAATGATGCTCACCTGTTGTCAAAAACACCATTGCCAGGGCCAGTACTGATATTAAAGGATATTCCATCCATGAGGTCATCCTCAGAAATACTTTGAAATAAATGATATGCTAAATGGACCTACGTCTGCCTATGAACGTATCTGACACTGTAAGGCTGTATGGTCACTTTCTGATCAAATAAATTCAGTACAACATGTTTTCCAGTCCTCTGATACACACCCAGTTCACACCCAGTATGTCACTTGACTAGCCCTTTTTGCCACACCTTGCTTTTTCCATTGGCCCTTTGATGTTGTTATGGGTAGACATCACCTTCAGGGAGGATTTACTGTAAACCTTATACTATCCTGTGATTTAGAACTGGATTATTTGGAATAGCTGAATCATGACCCATGTATCCTATTTATGTTTAATATTTTTTTATAAAACATATAGCCAATACAAATACACCATTTGTAAACTATCACACCTACACAGAGGTTTCAGAAGTACAAAAAACATGTTAAAGTAACTAATATATTTTCAACAGGCACATTTCTTAAAAATATATTTCAAATCATGTCTACAAATCTGATCGTCATCTTTTGCAACGTGGGTTGTTGTTTTTAATATATTTACATTTTAATACTAAATATTAAACACAAAAAACTACCTTCTCTAAATTGTAGATACATAAAATACTGTAGACTACTGCCAGCAGGCATGTTTGAAGTATTTTGTCGAGAAACAAGTCATAAAAATCCCAAAAGTAAAGTTCCACGTATATAGGGTTACCACATTTTATTACACTGTTGACAGCATATTGTATTTACTAATGAACTGCATCCCCATCGACAGTAATAACAAGAAAACATTAGTATATATCTACTGGTCATCCTCACTCTCTCTGTCTGTCTGTATCTCTCGCTCTCGCATGCACACAGACACTCTTTGAGTACATAAAGTTTAGTCTTTTCCATTGTTTACTGTATCAATAGAGGCTGAATACGCTGTTTTATATTGCCGAAAGCAAAACCGTAAGAAAATATAGAACATTATCCAGAATCTGTGCTATACAAACTTCACCTTTTCCTCTAAATAATTCACAATCGATGCACAAATAATTAGTTTATCATTTAATGTATTATATTCTCCATATATTCTTAAATCATGCATTGTTTATTTAGTTGCTGTAGGTAGGATCAGACATATAATGTAATGCAATTTTTTCTAAATGCTACAGACATCCAATATTAGTGAGTGAAATGCTCTGTAAGAATACAATATCTGCTCTGGTTGATGGATCCTGCCTCTATAGAAATCAAATTACAATTTTGACACTGCCCAAAACATTTTTCACCAATCCTTTATTGGTCTGGCGATACTACCTTGCATGTCAATCACATGAACGACACCAGACAAAGGGAAAAACGGATTTGTCACTAATAGGGGCTCCAGAGGGAGGGATCAGATGATTTTGCTCCCTTTAGTTTTTTCCTTAGCTACAGTAAATCATATTATTAGAACTCTCAATACCATTACCTACTGCAGCTTTAACATTTATAGTTTCATTTGTTAATTTAACAGTAGGTGTTACCTAGCAATCAAAGAATATCTATGAAATACAGCTACATGGAATCTTATAGTCAATAAACATGTATTAAAATATATTAGTATATTGAATTATAATAATTAAACAACAAATATTCATTTTATTTTAAATTGTATTTTCACTTAGCGCTATAAGCCAAATAGTAACACCCAAATTAAAACAGCAGTTAGTAGCACTCAAAATGAAATGCCCTCCACACATCCTTAAGGTTTGCTGATTCTGTCAACTCTTAAGATGTACCTTTTCAAACAGGCATATGGGGATTATGATTGTTCTTAATCTACAGACTTTTGCTTTCAAGGGTTTTTATGGATAATGTGATTGTATATTGTGCATTTTTAATGTTTGCTGCATTTATTTATATTTTACTATGGATTCTTTTATTTTATATTGCAATGCATTTTTCTGTTTGGATTGTGAATGCATTATTGATACTGTGAAGAACTTTGTGAGCTCTGTCTGACAAAAGTGCTATGCAAATAAACTTTATGACTTACTTAATATTTATTTATTTGTACTATTGTGAAATATGTGTTAGAGTACAGAACATTATGTACACATCTTATTGATACCTCAGAAATATCCCAACCCACAAAACATTAGCTCTGTGTGAAATAAAACAGAAACATCATTAGTAGTATTAATCTCGATTTTTCAGTGTGGACTGTGCAAACATATCAGTTAATCCATTCTCCACCGGTTAATAATTAACTGTTGTTATACGTTTGCACTGTTATACTGTTTTACAGATTCGTTATCTGTAGAACATTCAGGCCAGAAAAGTATTATATCTCAACAGGAAGCAGCTTTCAGCTAATAGACAAGAACAACAATGTAAGAATGGATGGATGTATGAATACATGGATACGTTGATTGAGTAGATACTGTAGGTAGACCCATGACTGGATGGATGCAAATGTTTATTTGTCAAGTTGGATGGATAGATGACTAAATGTGAGGATGGATGGAGGATAGGTTCCATTTGGCTGATAGACAAATTAATGTATTGCTAGATAGACAGCAAGTGAAGAACTACCTGTCCTGTTTAGAACATGCTGTGTCTTAAAAATCCCTTTGGGGCACTATGGTCTAGTAGTAGTATGGCTGATCCCCAGCCAAAACATCATCTTGCCATATGTGCTGATTACTAAAGTGCTTAAAGGCACGTCTTGCCAATGGCAGCCATCTTTGAAATGCCCAGGCAGTTATTTAGTAAGACAGTATAGGCAGAGTGGCTTATGTCAATGCATCCACATGATTGGTTAAATAAGTTAAAGGAGTAATTTCATGCTCCTTTTCACTTGTTGACACAGTTCCTTGACTTCTCAATGCAATGTAGTTGACAAACGTAGGTGAAAATACCACATAGTTTATGTGGAATAGCACATCATACAACAACTCTTTAGATAACGGTCTGATTTCAGTAACTGTTGCTTTAAATTGAACAAGTCACTGCCCATCCCGCCCCGACTTCCATGTAGCTGTGTTGACGTGAGGCTACGACTGCTTTACTGCTAGTACCGGTACAGGCTACTCAAACACGGTTTTATGGGTTTTTGACCACATATGGTTTAATTTCAGCATTGTTTTCAAGGTGTTAATATTGCGCATGAACTACAGACTACAGTAAAGGATACAGGCGACAGTGTAGTTAATTGTTGTTTGTGTCAACAACACAGCAGCAGCTTGTTCACACAGCCCTGTGTAGGAACGGTGTTACGTTTTGATTTGATAACCAGCCATGTATCTACTAAGCAAATTATTTCATGAATATAGGTTAAATTATATCATAGCACAACATCGCAGCCATCCTTGCCCACTAAACAGCCATGTACCCATAAGCACCTATTAAATAATAAATGAAGGGTTACATAGCATGAAACCTCAGCCGTTCTTGCCATTACAGGGCTATGATAGATAGGTGGCTAGTTGCTAGCAGCTAGCAACTAGCCACATTTTCTATCTTTGTTATTATCATGGACGTAACGTTAAATGTTTTGTTTGATATGACTGATCACTGACCCAGATAAAAACATTATTATACGCAGTACCAAAAACAGCAATCTGTTTCCAGTAGGGGATACAATTTTGGTATGACACGCAAGTACCTCTTTATCAATAAGCAATGTTTAGGTTAAGTAAATCAACACAACATTAATTTAAGCAGCCTTTTTCTAATCCGTTTAGGGTTTCTGAACAATAGTCGATATTAATCTAATGTAGTTATTGATGTGCACATCACTCTTGATAATATGCCTGTCCTGCAGACTTAATTTGTTTATGCTATGGTAGCTTGCAGTTACTGTATCAAAAAATTGATTTACAGATTTGGACATCTGCAAATGTTGAACATTAAACTTTTATATAAGGCCTTGCATATTTTGCTGATACTACATAGCTGGCCATATCCTCATAGAGGCATTACCAAACAAACTGCATGCAGTAATCTATGCAACATATGCACGTTTCTCTCATTCACCTGTTTCCCTGCCATTCTCAGCAAAAAATGTAGGAGTGATATTTGTCTGTGCACTTTCTTTTGATTTGCACATTAAAGGGGTTACTAAAATTTAATGTTTCCTGTAGATCCATAACTTGGATGACTCGTTTAACATGTGATGAGTTGTGTAACGTAATAGGCGCTTTGTTATGCCATGGGAACCGTTTCCAACTGAGAAACGTATAGCCATCAGACTTTTTGAACTGGCTGCTCAGAGTATAGTCATGTAATTTAACCTAAATGAGAAATACATGTTTCCATTGCACTTCAGAAAAATATTGCTTTAATTATCGAATTGTCTGAATAAGGCCGCGTGCGTATACTGTAGGTTTTTCGAATATCACACAGCTCTGCATTTCTATTACTCAATTTTTAGTTTGCAATTTCAAACGCATTACATCAGGGTACTGAACATATTTTTATTATATAAAAAATTAGGCGGTTCTATTGTTAATTTATTTAAATGTTTTAGTAACTTACAGTAGATATGTTTTTTGTAATTATTTAAAATAATAATAATAATAATAATAAACTTTACCTTTCATACACAATGTGCAACTCAACGTGCTTTACAGTTAAAAACATTTGAAAAACAAAGGATGAAGGGAACAAACCAAATTAAACAAAAATAAATAAGAAACAGCAGAAAAGTAGGTAAAAGCCATGAATATAATAAAAACCATTCCCTAGAGGAAGATTTGTTTTCTCACTCTAACTACCATGGCCCCTGTTAATGAACTCTGCTATACTTACCTGGCCTAGCCACATCAGCTACTAGCGGCATTAACCTGCCATAGCCAAATCTGCTAGCGATTGTTTGCCTGCCCTAGCCACATTAGCTACTAGCGACATGTACCTGCCCTAGCCAAATCTGCTAGCGGTGTCTGTCCTAGCCACAACAGCTACTAGCGGTAGTTATCCACGGGAAAACTAGACAATTCATAATTATCTCTTCCGTGTACCTGCTCTAGTCGCCCGTAGGGTTATCAGTGATCTAAACCTAATCAAAAAAGTTTCCAAACCTTATGGAGAATCATAAAACATATTTTATGATCTAAATAAAAAACATAAAATAAATAAATATT
>JAODUE010035664.1:0-20496 GCA_027564755.1 Amblyopsis hoosieri
CTCTCTCTCTCTCTCTCTCTCTCTCTCTCTCTCTCTCTCTCTCTCTCTCTCTCTCTCTCTCTCTCTCTCTCTCCTCAAGAGTTCACTGATTGAACTTCCATGCGTAAACATACTGTAGCTCAAGTCCAACTGCTGAAGTTCAGATGGAAATATTATGAGTACTGTGGTCTTTGTACCAAGGTGGGATAAACTCTACTTTACAGAGGAATCTGGAGTTGTAAAAACACATGAGACGTTTTGACCAGTAGAAGTATAACATGTTTGAATGAAACAATGGAATCCGACAGCCATGGAAAACAATTACGCACATTAAAATATAAACAATCAAAGGCTTTTTTTTTGGTATTTTTATGGGAAGCATCTTAAGTAAGACCTTGCTCATTTCCAAAACAGACCGTTATTCTCATATCTTACTCCTCCACTATCTTTCCATCTTCAGAAATGGTATTATTTTCCCCCCCGGGACAGACGGCTTGTGGGTTTGGAAAGACAGACTGCAAAAATTGCGTGACTAACGTCGACGGTGTTGACCAAGATTTAGAACTTTTCATCGCCCTGACGACAGCTAAAGGAAAAGGACGGGGCCGTCCAACTGAGATGCGGAGATGACAAAATGCACAGTTCGTCCGCCACGCGACTAACCAAATCAAGTGTCAGATTCCCGCTAAACCACTCGCTGAGTGCAAGACTCGCCGAGCTCAGATGGAATCCCTCTTATTTACAGACAGGAATCTATTTCCCAACCGCGCTTTCCGTAAAGCCGGGCAGCTTCAGG
Source organism: Amblyopsis hoosieri (assembly GCA_027564755.1). Lineage (NCBI taxonomy): Eukaryota > Metazoa > Chordata > Actinopteri > Percopsiformes > Amblyopsidae > Amblyopsis > Amblyopsis hoosieri. The sequence goes on from JAODUE010035664.1 coordinate 776, forward strand.
AATGGAGAGACGTCTGAGTCATCTAGACTTTTCCATGGAGCTTGGTTCAGGGAGGGTAAGAGGGGAGATGAGGGGGACAATATTTGTCTAGGTCAGGAGAAAAACTATAACATTGGAGTCTCAAGTGGTGTGAATCTCAAGTGAGTGAATCTCAGAGGGGTATATGTATTACCATTTATATTCTAATTTAATTCATAAATATATCCCCCCCCCTTTTCCAAAATCTTGGTGGTTTACATACTTCTAAACAACATGTTGTTATGCTGATGAAAAGTTTCACTCCATGGTACCGCCCAGAAATCCACCTGTTTGACGCCAGCATTAAAGAAACGCTGAGAGCATCTCCCATTTCAGTACTTCGTCTAAGTGCTAACTGGCTAGCTCTTCTCTCTACTCTTCCCCGTGGAGAGCTCACAACCACACACCTTCTCTCTGGGGAAGGAGGGGAGGGTGGTGGATCCTTATCTCCAACAGGAAAAGAAAAGATTTAAGGTTCTGAAGCTTTCTAAATGTCAATGCGTTTTTCAGGCCTGGCATTCTTATCTCTGTGGAGGAAAGGGGTATCAATTTAGCCCTATCCTGATCGCTCGCAAACTTCAGTTTCACTTCACTGCAAGAATCAGTCTGGAGAGCTTCAAATCCTTGCGGCTTGTCCGAGAAACAACTGAACTTACCAATCAGGGTCGTACTGATAGCTACGGGTGTGGTTTAGGTGTAACGACAATGAAAGCTACCTAAAACAAAACAAAAAACTTGAAAAGAACAATGAGAGACAGATGGTTCATCCAATCAACAAAAGTATTTTTTTAAATGGTTCCCTAGCTGGACTTGTGTCTAACAATCCTTGTAGTGTGTCAGGTTGGGGAAGGAGGAATGGGGGTCTTATCTCAAATGGAAAACAACAGATTTAAGGTTCTGAATCATTCTTAATGTCAAGGTGTGTTTTTCAGATCTGATTATGTATCTTTTTCTCTTCCCCCACACCCATTCCTATCTGCGGCCATTTTGGGGGTTGTGTATCAATTAGGGGTTTACACTCATTCTTAAAAAGATATTTGCAGGATCCCAACTCACACCAACGACCATCCGCCTGATTCCCAGTGGGTGACATGGGTGTTACGTATTGTAGCTTTAACAATGATTCACTGCTCACCTGTCTACCATCCTGACCCACGTTCGTCTGGCCTCTCACCACCGTCCTGATGTTGTCGTCTAGACGCCTGCCGAACAAGAGGAAGAGGAAGCCATTAGTTAAAAGGCCTCTCCGTGAAATGTATCGGGCACCAATGATACTCACCGAATCTTCAAACGGATTTTGTTCACTACATCATCAATATTAGCCAGAGACTAGGAGAGACATAAAAAAAAGACAATGAAATGACAAGCAAATCAAACTCTCCATAGTTATTTCAATTGCAGCAAGCAGCACTAAGGTACTTATTCCAAGCGGTTCTCAAACTTGTTTGACTTAATAGTGGAGCGCCCCCATATGGACATATAGCACGCTCATATAGATGTAATTCTACGATGCAGGAACGCTACACGGCAAGTAAGGAAATTACTATCTGTAATGTACTGTAGCCTATATCTCGAAATCAGCAGAAACCCATTACATAGGCTACAATATCACAAACATATAACAGTCCCATATAACTTATTTCTTGCGTAAAACGGATCTGTAACGACAGTGCTAATAATACTCTTGCGGTGAGTTGAAGGATGAATAGTGTAGGCTATGGAATTGAACAGTTTTAAGGGGTGACTGACTATTAGATTGTTAAATAGTCTGACAATCGTTTTACCTGCTCGGTAGGGAACAGTGTGTTGATGTATTCCACCGCGTTGAAGTCTGCTCTGTCCAAGGGGTCTTGGCTGGGGAAAACCTTACAGACAACATAAAATCAGTACGCTATGCACTGCACATCTCAACTGACTGTAGGCTACTGTTGGGAGAAGAAGGATATTCAATGTTTGGACTGTCTGCGTGATATGACTTCAGCATATGATACTTCCATTACTGTGTGTCAGATGTGCAAATCAAACAAAATGCTATTCTGACAGCAAGTGGGAACGATTGTGACATTGGCACGTCACCGTTCGTTGTGTGATGCCGGTAGCACGTCGGATTAGTAAGCGTCGGGTTCCACATAGCTACCTGTTCAATGGCTAGCTGCACCTCTGGAGTGAGGTGCAAAATCGCCTCCAAATCCTCAGCAAATTCAAATTCTTCGTCCTCCATCATCTTCAAAACAAACCCCAAAAGATATATAACATACTATTACTTCCTGGTTAGGAGGATTCTGGGAGATCTTACAGCATGACACTCGCCGATAAATGCTACACTAGCGCAGACTGGTGGATTGTTATTGCATAACACCCTGGTACTACAATAGTTGGATATACAGTACATAAGCCTGCCTAATATATATTATTTTCTACAATAATGTATACACAACTGAATAAAGCTTACTAGAACCTTCACTGTTAACATGTTAGCACTCCCGTGATGTATTCTTCCTTCGACTTAATTCTGGCTATTTTATCTTTGTTTTTTTTATCCTATTTCTTCCTAATCATATTTTTAGCCTGTCCATGTTCAGTGAAGCACTGTGAAATGAGTAAAAGTCTGGAACTAAAAAGACTGAACACATATCCTACCCTAGGCGAATTCCATTGGCTACTAGTTTATCTCAGATGTGATTTGTCTTTAATCATATTGTTTAGGCTACCTATAAAGCATACCTATACCTATAGACACCTTCCTATTTACAGTATCTGATCTATTTATGCTCACATCTTCATGTGACATCTATCAATATTACACTGGAATGGACATTACAAAACGTAATGCATACAATGTATGTATGAGTATTTGGATACTTTGTGATATTATTCAATGTATTATTGACAATTGACGTTTCGTCCTGGAAGGGTTGGATTCCTCCATGTGGTCCCTTCCCAAAGGTTTCTTCCACTTTTATTACCCACGTGGTTGTTACTGACATTCTGCATACATGCATAGGAGAAATAGGTAAAGGGGGTGTTTGTTTCCATGTGACATGTCGGCCTGTACAGCCCTTTATTGAGACTGCAATGTGATTAAGGACTATATAAATAAACTTGATGACTCCGGTTATGAGAACCACCACTAAAAAGCTGTTTTTTCTCTCTGTGACATAGGCCTTCAGATGAGGGATCAAGACAACACGCATTTAAATAATATCAGGATTCTATTAGGCACCAGAATAATTCTGTTTTTCTAATCTTTTTCCATTGCAGTCATGAATATTTATTTAATAATGTGTTCAAATTTAGATTTTATGGCAAATTCTGTGAAAATGGGAACAACGGCTTATCATTCAATGCAGATGGTTACATTAAAATGTACCTGTATGGATTTAGATGACTGTCCTCCGAGGGTGTTCAGGGGGAGATTAGCCTCTGCTATTGCTAACATAACTAGCATGCTAATGAGCAGAGCCAACATAATGTTACATGGCCATCTGTTTAGCTAGGGGGAAGGTTAGCAAGCTAACTTACTATCAAGCCAACAGGACTCCCTGTGTCTATTAGCCTGTGGCAATGCATGAGCCACAGGCTCGTGCATTGCCATCCATATCCATATAAAAATATTTTATAAAGTAACAAAATTACATTAACTGTAGTCTACACACCTGACTTGTGGCTGGTGGCCTGGCTGTGTACAATGATTGAAAATATGTAAGCTATAATGTTTGTTTTAGCAGCCTGTAGGATTGTTTGATTGATGCATGTTGTGAAATGATCTCTCTGGAGGTTCATTTCACAACCAAATAGTGCTGTTTCAAACCATGACAAAAGCATGGGCAAGATGAATAAAACACTGATATGTTACTATATAGCATAGCCTACTGTAACCGCTACATGCTCCTTTGGATTAACATGAGTTGTACTGCTAAATGAGAGAATCAGTTCCATACATTCTGTGTTTTGTTAAATAAAGAAATATGAGAATACAAGAATCTATCTGTATGCATAAAGTATACTTACATCTAGGCCACATCTCTATTATTTCTACCTGTGAATACATTTACACATACAGTACAAAGCTACTACAATTAACATCCTGTGACCTCCGGTAGAGGCCGGAGCCACTGTTTGAGAACCTCTGATGTAGGCTAAGATGCAGATGTGCATGAGTTGAGGTGGATATGTTAACTAGAGGTGTTGAAGGTTGGAAAGAAGGTGAAAGAATAAGCATGCCAAATGCACTGAACCGCGGAGACCCGAACTAACCATTTACACGTGCGTGTGCCAATGCTTTTGTGTGCGATCCTTTGTGTAGGGTGACAGATGGTTCTCTTAATGACCCCACTAACATCGTCTCCGAGAGGTTGGCACAGTCACCACCTCGTTTTTAATCACCTCACAGGGAGAAACCTGTTACAGTTTTCAAAGCGTGTGAATATTAAAATACCCCGAGTGTGTGTGTGAAGAGACTGAGCATCATTTTTAATTCTTTCCAAGGTTAATGATGATTTATTCTCTGTCTGTCCCCTGGTTTTCTCTGAAACATTGTTCAACAGAAGGGTATATGGGCAGCGGAACAAAGTAAACACTCACACTTTCAATGGGCGCGGACCCAAATGTGCATTTTCCCCAGATAAACAATCTTCCAGTGGAAAGTCAAAAAGTCAAACAAGTTGTATGTATTAATGATTCCGCAATCCTATGAGGTAAAGCCTTACGGCATCTTTTCAAATGTCATGGGCATATTATCATATATATATACAGTATATATTGCAACAGTTTAGTCCTGATAGGAACTCAAAATTAGAAGATATCCAATCATCCATCTATCTGTGTGATCTTTATAGTCCCATTAAGGAAAAAAGAGGGTATGAATGCCTTATGTGTGAGATGTTCCTGGGTGTTTAACTCCCCACCGGTAGGTTATTGGTTCAATTCCCGGATTTGGACTATAGTATATAAACTTCCTTGAGCAAGAGGCCTATCTAACCCTTACAATATTACTCATTGTAAGTCACATTGGATAAAAAGCACGTGCTAAATGACCAAAGTGTAAATATAAGTACTGTGACTGTGCTGTGTTAAGATAAGGGAATCAGTCATCCTGCATCCTAACATCTACATATCTGTTCCTTTGTTCTGATTCTGTGTTCATATGTCTTTGTTTTCCTCTCTCTGTGTCTGTTCATTGTTTTATTTTCCCGCCCCTTGTATTTCATAACTTATTGTTTCAGTTCCACCTGTTTCTGTGTCTTTCCCATTTCCTGGCCGCGTTGAGGATGGTGTTTACTTTACATTCAATGATGAACGGCAGCTGACTGGTTTTACGAAACAAGAATGAGTTGGGATGTGGGTTGAACAACATTCACATCACGGCTAAATTGTTTGTATAGAAGCATGAGATGATGGTGTATAACCACATCTATCAGCGACTGTGCCGTAGCACACTAAACCTGTTCCAACAGCTAGGAGAACAACGTCAACATATTTTGATTTTAAATGTCATGCATTTAATTTAAAAATGAGACAGCATACATTTAATGATTAAATAAACTGGTAATGAAGGTGACATTTTGTACTGCCTACTACTAAATGAATGTGACATGCCAGATGGATTGTTAGGCACAAGTCCATCTGGGGAGCCTTCCATCAAAACAGTTTGAAAAGGGCAGGCACTTTCAAAAAAGACTTGGCAGTTGATTGGTTCTGTCTGTCATAGTTGCTTTAGAATTTTTGTAACTGTTGGCACACTTAAGCCCCACCCACATCTATCAGTACTACACTGGTTGGTCAGATCAATTACTACTCGTATTCAGTCGCAAGGATTTCTTGGCTTTCCGGACAGATTTTTTTCTTTGCAAACTGACACATACTCGCAAATACACTATATTGCCAAAAGTTTTGGGACACCCCTCCGACTCATTGAATTCAGGTGTTCCAATCACTTCCATGGCAAAAGGTGTATAAAATCAAGCACCTAGGCATGCAGACTGCTTCTACAAACCTTTGTGAAAGAATGGGTCACTCTCAGGAGCAGAAGTATGGTACTGTGATAGGTTGCCTAGTGCAATAAGTGCATTCTTGAAATATCCTCACTACTAAACATTCCACAGTCAACTGTTAGTGGGATTATATCAAATTGGAAGCAATTGTGAAAAACATAAACTCCATATTAATAATGGCCACATAAAATCACAGATTTTAGCGCATGCTGAGGCGCACAGTGTGCAGAAGTCCACAACTTAGAGTCAATAGCTACAGACCTCCAAACGTCATGTGGCCTTTGGATTAGCTCAAGAACAGTGCGTAGAGAGCTTAATGGAATGGGTTTCCATGGCCGAGCAGCTGCATACAAGTCGTACATCACCAAGTGCAATGCAAAGCGTTGGATGCAGTGGTGTAAAGCACGCTGCCACTGGACACTAGAGCAGTGGAGACGTGTTCTCTGGAGTGACGAATCACGCTTCTCTGTCTGGCAATCCGATGGAGAGTCTGGGTTTGTTGGTCGCCAGGAGAACGGTACTTGTCTGGCTGCATTTAGCCAAGTGTACATTTTGGTGGAGGGGGGATTATGGTGTGGGGTTGTTTTTCAAAGGTTGGGATTGGCCCCTTAGTTCCAGTGAAAGGAACTGTTAATGCTTCAGCATACCAAGACGTGTTGGACAATCTCATGCTCCCAACTTTGTGGAAACAGTTTGGGGATGGCCCCTTCCTGTTCCAACATGACTTCACACCAGTGCACAAAGCAAGGTCTATAAAGACATGGATGAGTGAGTTTGGTGTGGAGGATTTTGACTGGCCTGCACAGAGTCCTGACCTCAACTCGATAGAACAGTTAATTAGAGCGGAGACTGCGAGCCAGGCCTTCTCATCCAACATCTGTGCCCGACCTCACAAATGAGCTTCTAGAAGAATGGTCAAAAATCCCCATGAATGCATTCCTAAACCTTGTGGACAGCCTTCCCAGAAGAGTTGAAGCTGTTTTAGCTGCAAAGGGTGGGCCAACTTCTACATAATAAGAATGTCATTAACCTTCATGTGCATGTAAAGGCAGGTGTAATATAGTGTACTGTATGTATAATACACCTTAACAGGTTGCAAACATTATGAAAATAGTTCAAGAACATGTAGTTCAACAAACATGTCCCTCAATAAACATTTTGCCTGTTAAATCATTTAACAGACAAAATGTACGCTGATTGGTTCCGAGATTGTTCCAAGTTTCAGTTGGATTCTTCCATCTGGATCCCTTCCGTTCAAAAGCGTCATAAAAGGTGGTGTTGTGAAAACAATAATTCAATAAAAACGATAATTCAATTCAATGTTGAACTCACTTCATGACCCATCTTGGCCCTCACACGGAGACACAAGACACTGTTTGATAAGATAAAAAGAAATCCAGCTAAAACAGTGAAGACACAAACAAAGCAAACATTATCAGTTTCTTTCACGTATTTTTATTTTCTCGTCTGTCTCTCTCCCACTGCACCCAATACATGTAAGTCCACTACACAAACACCTTTTCCATGACTATTACAGATGTAAAGCAAGCATGTGAGCATTTGCCGACAGAAACAAGCGTGATGTGAAGGTAAACGTGTTTCGTGGTAGAGGCTTTGACCGAGCATCATCTTCTCTGCATCCAGTGGTGTGTGATTGCGTGTGCGTGTGCGTGCCAGGGTGTGTAATCAGAGTGGTCCACAGCCCCGTGGAGGTACAGACAGCATCACCCAGGATGACGAGTGTTGTAATGACTGTCCATCTTGCTCTCTCTTGTCTCCCGCTCTGCCTATTGAGCCTAATACCTCTCCTGTCTGACTCTTAAGTTATTCTCCTTCCCCACTTCATATGAAAAGTGCCTTCCTGTTATCCGTCTCCTTCATTTCACGTCACACTCTTTGCGTGCGTCTCTCCAACATGTGCGGTAGAAATGTATTTTCTGGGCCTGGAGAAAGGAAAATGAAACATGGACCGGATTTGCATGTGGTGTGGTATATATGTTTATCTTGAGGGAAAAAAAACCCACAGTAGTGATCGCATTTGGTTCATGTGTGGCAGACTGAATCGCCGTGATGTGATCACATGTGAGGTGTGATGAATGCAGCCTGGGGAGAAGCCATTTTACGCACGCCGTGCTCTTGAACGAAAAGCAAATGTAAGCTCCGACTTTTGCAGAGAGAAACTGCATTCGTTGTGGTTCAGTCTAGCACCATCATGAGTGAGTTGATGTGGTATGTGTCAGTGTGAACAGCAGTGATGTTTCATCTGATGGAATTAAAGCCTTAAGGTGTAATGTGCTAAGGATCGAGGCAACAACGAGGGAATAAAGAGAAACAAAACAGCTAGTCAGCAATGAAAGCAAAAAAACCTGCAAGGGTTAGAAGAACACAAACACTATACACACACTGACAGCAATCATCCACATAGGAAACAGGTGTGGGAGGACCTGATTGTCACCTGTCTCAGATCAGCTGTCAGTACTCCAGGGAGCGCGTGCGAGAGCACACAGGAACGGTAGGCACTGCCCAGCCCCGGGACCTCGGCGTGACATAAGGCCTTCCCGCGCATGATGCGTTTGTGTAAGGTGCCATACGAAGTTTGTTAGCAATCAAGGTCTCTTCACACGCACCTACACTATGGGGTTAGTTTATGCCGTTTCAGTGATACCATTAACATGAAGAGTTCAGGTGCTAAAATCATCAGAGAAAAAGTAACGATTAGCAACTTAAAACGGAATGTTTATTAGCTTTCCATATTTGGGTTCACTCATTTTACATTTATTACAATGCAAAGGCTGTGTGTCACTGAATAACAAAAATCTTCCATAAACCTAACAAATTATTTAAATATTGCCAATTTCAAACTCGACTTTTTGCATCTTATCTCTTCACATGTTTAATCATTTATCAGACGCTTTTATCCAGATACTAACACTTAGTACAGTTACAACAAGTATTAAGGAACAGGTAGGGGTTAGGCATCTTTCTCAAGGATGCTTACAGACGGACTGTGGTTGTGTAGAATCAAAACCTGTGACAAGTCAGTTGGTGGACATAATATAAGCCTGTGTGACTGGTCAGTTGGTGGACATAATATAAACCTGTGTGACTGGTCAGTTGGTGGACATAATATAAGCTTGGTGGACATAATATAAGCCTGTGTGACTGGTCAGTTGGTGGACATAATATAAGCCTGTGTGACTGGTCAGTTGGTGGGTTAGTAAGCCATGTCACATTGAGAGTAAGTCCAGAGTTTCTTTTCAGCGCGACTTTATTCACGTGGGCCGTGGACTCCCTTCGGTGGCCCATCAATAGCTTTGGGCGCACAGAAGAGCTTCTCACTGAGGTGTTTTCTCTGGAGCACTGAACGACATCTGAAATGCTCTGCTGTGGCTAGATAAATCCAATGGCTGTCTAGATACATAGGACAGTTGAGTAAAAGGTTTGTGTGTGTGTGTGTGTGTATGTACAGTACACACACACACTTATGTGCATGTGCTTGTTTCACAGTGAATTTCAATGTGTAAGTTTGCTGTCTTGAGTCAGCGGAAAGCGATCAGCGATCAATAAACCCAGCACTGCTTGACACACAAATGTACCAGTGTTTCAACATTCCTGCATGAAGTAAGAACCACCGGGATGCAATTTAAAGTTCTGCTCTCTGCACACTCAGTCTTACCTTCTTGTCCCCATCAAAGCAGAAATACTGAAGCACAGATACGATTTTTTGTGACTTTAAAATCCCATTTAATACGGGTCTTCACTGTGAATAAGTCAAAAATTAAAAGATACAATTTTCAGTATTACAAACATTGCAGATACTTTTACAGCATGTATTAGACACTTTTTTTTCCAGTCTTACAATTTAGTATATTTGTCAATAGCTGTATATGTCATACGCCTGTCATGGTCAGGAAATTATTGGACAGCGTTTAACCAATCCGCACTGCTGCAACTGTTTTGAGCTCATCTAGCTCTACCACCATTAAGAAACAGGCTTGTCATCTGACTAACCCACCCTGATTGTTCCGCCAGCAGGGTGGCCGTGAAAACGCTAATGCAGAGTTTCATCTCAGCAAAGAAAATTAAGCTGAGAGCAATAGTCGGGCGGAGACAGGCTACTGTTTTTCACCCCATGCGACCATCAATACATTTCCTTTAAAGGTGCATATGATTAGGTGGCATGGTGGCAGCACCATGTGGTCATTAAGTGTAAAGGCAACTCGGTTATAATTATTAGAGTGCTCATTCATATTAATTTGAATAGCAGAAGATCCTTTAATATTTTTAAAGATAGTTTGCAGAAACGACTTTAGTCGTAGCTTTGTCTAAGGTGTCAAGAAAATTTTTTTTTTAGCAGCAAATCCAACAAATCTCTGAGCCGTGTCATTTTACGTTTTTGTTTGGGCTCAGAAATTTGACCTCAGAAATGCAATTTAAAGTAAAATAAGAATAAGAAATGCCCTAAATGTGTGAACTGGGTCTTCCGTTAATCCTATAGGTTATTTTGCAGACCCAAATCATCTGGAAGACCCTCTGTATCTTTTCCATCACTCACAATCCTCTCTCTCTTTGTTGTAGTGGCTAGCAACAAGGTGATTAGCTGTTAACAACGTGGCTAGCTGTTAACGTGGCTAGCTGTTAACAACGTGATTAGCTGTTAACAACGTGGCTAGCTGTTAACGTGGCTAGCTGTTAACAACGTGGCTAGCTGTTAACAATGTGATTAGCTGTTAACAACGTGATTAACTGTTAACAACGTGGCTAGCTGTTAACGTGGCTAGCTGTTAACAACGTGTCTAGCTGTTAATATTGATGAGAGCATCACAGTTGTGTAATTACTTTGTTGCACTCATCACTTTTCTCTGCCAGGTTAATCTGACCGGAGGCAGATGGATTTCTATGCACAGGTACAAAACCTAAATCCAGATTTTTACAACCACTACTTCAGAATAATAGAGCACTTGAATCCTGAGAATAATTCATTGTTATTCAATACATATCCTACCGTTGTTTCATTTCTTGTGTAAAGGTGGAAATGTTCATTCTTGCTTTACTCCCTTCTAATTGTACAACCTTTCCTCTTTAATTTCATATTCTCTATGTTCATTTTTTTGATAAACTGCTACCCAAAAACCATTATTCAGCAGTGTACATACAGTGAGTCCTGCCTCCTGCAGAGAAGGACTAAATATAAGTGCCATTACTGTGCTGACCACACTCTATTTGGTATTTAAGTTTTCACCTACCTACCACTTAATTCCTGTAGGTCACTATGATACAAGCTGAAAGTAAAGATGTTAGCTGTAAACCTTGTTTTCTAACCACACTACTGTAATAGGTTACAACAGTACATGCCAACAGCGTTATCATTCAGGTCTAAACTGGTCTCAAGTCATGGCATCACACTAATGTGCCTTTTCGTTCCGGTCCCCTCAGTCATACCCTTATTCATGATAAAATTAGATCAAAACGCAACGAGAATAGATTGATGACACGCTGCTATTTTGTTTCGTATGGTTAATTCTGTAAACGCTACTGTGTGCATATGGTGCTCTTTAGCATGGCGTTAAATCAGGGATTCTGATGAATGTTGAACAACATGCTGTTGTCATCTGAGAGAGGATTATTTGTGAGAATCATATGCGCAGAGGTTGCGACTGGGTGTTCGATTACACGTGCGTAGCGATTTAGACTAGCTGTTTTAATGCTGCTAGTGCTCTGCATGATCAACTTTTGAACGTAAGCTAAAAGTCTTTATCCTGTATCCATGTATTGAATAAAAGAGAGCCACAGGGTGAGAGCAACACAGTGTGCAAGGCTTTGGGAAGAAAGAGAAACAGGAGGCAAGATATAGGGCGGGTGTTTCATCAGGTTTATAATCATTGTAAAGTGTTTGTTGGTGACAGTCTGCTATACACTTTTAACACCCTGTAAAAGTCTGTCTCGAGCCGCAAAATGTACAAACTCACTATACTGTCTTTGACATGATAGTCTTGTTAATGGCCATTCACACGATGACTTGGCAGGCTTATTTTTTATTTTACTGGAGCTCGTCCTATGCCAGGAAGCATGAAGACAAAAAATGTTGTTTGATGAATTTGACCCAAGGCAAAACTGTCAAAATGAATTGTTTCTGCACTTGCAGATTCGAGCAGCACATATTCCCAAAAACAGGTAAAATCAGAATATTGTCACAACAGTGCAGTCACGTGATCAATGTTTCAAATTTCATGGGGTATAGTCTCAAACATCACACTTGATGCATTTTAAAGATTTGAGATGGCCACCCCTAAACAGTGCATTACAATGCCCAGTTTCAACTTGGTTTACTCAAAGATGATGCACCATTTTATGCACCATTTTTACTTTTTCTGCACACATTTCAAAGTCCTCTGCTACACTCAACATGAATGTAAAGGACAGAGTAGTTGCATACATTATTACTGAACAGAAATATAAAGGCTCCCATTTCTTTATGAGTTTAGATACAGTAGATACTGATATTTAGCATTGCATAGCAGATGGCGTGTCCACTGTGGGGGCTTGAGTGGTAACACTGCAACATGAAGTGGATTATGACGGGCTGTTATGAATGAACAGTCAAATAAATGACTATGTGCGCATGCAAAATATATTTACAAAAAATAACACTTACTTAATATAACTATTACAACATCCTGCATGAAATGCTTTGCTACATTTAGTAATATGCTCATGACAAGTTAAATCAAACAACACGCACACATACGCAAGCTTGCTAGCATGCTAATATTGACTCGTCTCATTAACAGGGAGATTATTAGCCTACTGAGCTAATTACAATGTTAGTCATTCTGATAAGTAAAAAGGTCGCCTTCATTTCCTCCTCCTCCAATTCTCCACCTCTATTTCCCACTCCTCCCCTCAAACCTTCACTTCTTTGCTTTGGGTTTAATCCCTCTCATTGTGCTTCTTGAGCCTCTATTGCAGTCTTATTCCTCCCCCTTAATTATTTTCCTCATTTTCTCGTCGTCTCATTATTTCCCTACGCCGCCCCACTCCTCACCTCTTCCTCTGTTTTGTTTCTACCCCTCCTGCTCCCTTCTGCTTTGTCCTTCATTCAACATTCTCTCCACCATATCTCCTGCTCTCCGCAGCAAAAAGAGTCCAGCAAAATATTTATATAAAAAAATAAAAATAAAACGGTCATAAATGAAACGCAAACTGAGATGGCATTCTTTAGCCTACTGTACCTCGTCTGTGTCATGCCAGTACACAAGCTGAGCATGCTGCTACAGCATCCATATTTAGCATGCCACATGTTGTTGATGTTCTCCACAGCCTTCCTATATTTGTCGATTGTCGCTAAGTTGCGTCATGTCAGAGTGCACAGCTCCTCTCTTCTGTATAGAGTATAACTTCTCTGAGAGTGACCAGCGCACAGTGGAATGAAATAATGATTCATGGGTAACACTTAAGTTTTAAATTCATTCCTTTTATAGGGTGAGTCATAGAGTAATGGTATTGATGCTTTTCATTATAGCTTGGTTGGTTGTTGCAGAATTTGACCTCAGAAATGCAATTTAAAGTAAAATAAGAATAAGAAATGCCCTAAATGTGTGAACTGGGTCTTCCGTTAATCCTATAGGTTATTTTGCAGACCCAAATCATCTGGAAGACCCTCTGTATCTTTTCCATCACTCACAATCCTCTCTCTCTTTGTTGTAGTGGCTAGCAGCAACGTGATTAGCTGTTAACAACGTTAACAACGATAGACTTATAGTCTATCTGGATTAATCTGTCTGTTGGGGTGTGTGTGTGTGTTTGAGTGTGGGCGGGCGTGTGTGTGTGTGATATCACTAAACGATGCCCGTATTATCTTTCTCCCGAGTGCTGAGACAGGAATTCTTTGGTGGATTCTGCGACAGTGTTGACAGGTTGAGCATCTGATCCAAATGTGATCTTGTTACAGAGCCAAATCTCATGCATACTCACACACACACTAGCCAAACACAAGCCAATCACAAAAGACCAGACATGAATACACCTAAAACGCAAGCAGGCAGACAAATCTGTATATTTGGTAGTATATGCATGTGCACAGACACACACACAGACATGCACACAAGCTCTTTCGTTTTAAGGTATTGTACATGTGAAGTGTTATCTGTCTGGCTGACAGCAGACACTTCTGTACTGCTTTACTCAGGTCTGTTCTCATGCTCTGCTCTGATCATCTATGCTCTACTGTGCCTGGTAACTTTGCCTTTATATGCTCTGTTCAGGGGAAAATGCTTAAGTCAGAAAGGATGTACAAATGACATTTGAAAGCACAGCTGGCTGTTACTACTGTATCAAGTACATTAAAAAAAACAGAGTATATGTTGTGTATAGCTATCAAAATGTTTACATTGCATGCTATTGTAATTTATCAGCAGCTTCTTTCGTTTTTAATTGTATTGTCAAACCTGCTGCACATATACAGCACAATTGTACCAAGTTGTTTTTGTTGTTTTGGAGTGTTTATCACCTCCTTGTGGTCAAACATGGCATTATTTTAGGTAAAACCAGCAAAGCAAAAGCCCAGTAGTGTTTCATTCTAATTTTCTCTCTCTCCCCTCTCTCTCTCCCCCCCATGAAATGAAGTTGATAAAAATAAAAAAAACTACAGACAATCTACAATGTCAAACAATATAGCCACACCATAATCTGGAAAAATAAGAAAAACATTAAGATAATTAAGAAAGGTAATGTATAGGGTGATCTGGAAAGATAGATTCCTACAATTGTGGTTTAATATAAAAACAAATTTTTGTAATAGAATGTTGTATTGACTAGTGTACTTATTCTAAGTCTCTTTGGATAAAAGTGTCTATATAATATACACTATGTAGTGTAAATCTAATTGCTTTTGTTTTCTACTATCTTGAGGAAATTGGGAAATTTACACTTTAGTGCAAGTTGGCTAACTGATTTTCTAGGAAATATACTACAGCATGTGTTGTATGGCAGAGACCCGATAGCCCCAATTTTAATAGTTTCAAACAAATTATTCTCTTAATATATATTTATTTAATCTAAAAATGTATACAAATCTAAACAGATGAAAATCATATTTCCATGTGATTCATAATTGGAAGTCTATGAATGCTTTGAGAGTCATAAAGTTAATAAGCAACAGTATTGATTATAACGGGTTGTTTTCATAAGCTGTGGGGCCAATGCACTCCAAAATGAGCAACTGCAGGATGAGGACTGTGGGGAATGAGTCTAGACTGGCAAAATGACTCCTCAGTAACATCTATTTGACTAATTAGAGTTTGGGTGGGTGGGCGAGACTTGTTGTTACAGTTGTCCCTGTAAGCAACTCACTCTGCTATTGTCACAACTTTTGCCAGAACTGTTTTAGCCCTGTACGTTTATTTAACGGCAGGGTCAAGTCATTCTTGCTAACTGCAAGCTCAAAACAAAACGTTATCACTCCGCAGTCCTCCGCGGCGGCGCCTCACAAGTCGAAATGAATTGTGAAGCAAAGCGAAGTGCTACTATGGCTTTGTTTATACGAGCGGTGTTCGCCACTTTGTTTATGTTCCTATTTACGGGGCCAGGGCTGTGTAGAAGTATCAGTTCTTTCTTCAACACGCACAGAGAACGGTAAGCTAGCGAAATGCAATGAGATATTTGGTGAATATGACATAAAGTGTATTAGCTTACACTCAGCTTCACTGGAAAAACTACATCTAACTTAGTGTGATAATCTTGATTTAAAATGTAATATCTAGTTGGACTTGTATTTAATATAAATGGCTTATCTAGTGACTTAAATTAAGTAAATCTGCACTTAATTTAAGAAGTCTTATTAAGTGAATTTCACTTACTGCACTGGCAGCCAAATTTGCTTGTTTTAAGCATAAGCAAGCTCATAACTGATAAATTATATGGCATTTTTTGCAGTTTTGCAATAGCTGACTATACCTTTAATTTAATAACTGTCGTCGTGTGGTATGCATCCCACACACACACTGCACGACACGTATGCGTCATGCAGTGAATTGTGATGAGGCCTGTCAGGAAGTAAATAACGAGATTCCCAGTGGGAAAATGTCATATTGATACTGATCTCGCAGTCTCACATAGTTCCACAGTGCTACGCCAGTCTGGAATCCCTCAGTAGAAAAGCACTCAGGCCCAGCTTAGAGAAACAGCGGGTGAAGAAGTGTCTGTTTTTGAAAAATCACATTACATTCCTTATTGATCTGATAGCTTGACGGTGGTCCATTCCCCTGCTTCTGACTTTCATCGACACAACTGGCCAGGGCTTCCAGACTGTTTATCAAAGTGCTAACACCTGCAACTGGCACGGTGAAGATGCCGTCGTCTGTATCACAGGAATACACTTCTGAATTACTAATGCGGAAATTAATTTCACTGTGCAGCTCGAGGCACACGTTTTAACCTTTAACTTCTTGGACATCTTGTCCATGAAAGATGTCAACTGCAGGGTTAACATGCCAATAACACATATCGCCTCACTGATTCTTTTAAGAACATCTGCCCAGCTCCTTTGCTATTAATGAAAACAATGAATTGGCAGGGGGGTGGCATGGTGGGACCAGCAGCTTATAGCATGTGTGATACTGCAGTGTGAATAGAATACTGAAAAGCAAGATAGTTCCTGTTACGACGCAAAGAGGAGACGGGGTTTCATGTTTCATCTGTTTGAGACAGATGTCAATTGAAACGTAACAGATTCTTCCTCACCTGATTTGATAAATGTCTTTCATAAATCAGATCCGTCTGTGCATAACACCTTCCTCCCGGTCCCTGTTTACATATTATTCACACATTACATACCTATTACTTACAATAACTAGTGGTTGCATGTATGTTGATCCAAAAATGAAGAAGAAAGAAAACACTTCTTCAGAAATCAGCAGAGTAAATACATGTAAATGTTTCATTCATTTAACTAATTCAAACATTCCTTTTTTATATGGCTCATTTCTGTTTATATTGAGCCAAATCACATATACATGTACATCCAATATACTGTATCACCCTCTAACATATGTCTGCTGCATGATTGAGAGTCACGTTTTCCAGCTTGAGGAGTACTATTCTGTAGACTTCCGCAATTAAAACATTTTATTTATATTTTTATTATATTAGGCAAAGCATTTTCCCTTCACAAATTCCTCCACACTGACTGGCACATTCATGCCCTATAGCGTAGTTTTCAATTCATTTTGGCATAATTTTAACTAAAGTAATTTACATTGGACCAGTGACTCTTAAAGGCAGGGTTATTCATTCTTGAGAACGCTTGCTTCGAGCTCAAATCAAAACAATATTCCTCCGCGCTGCCGCCCCACACATCGAAATGCATTGCGAAGCAAAGCGTAGTGCTGTGGCTTTGTTGATGTGAGCGGTGTTCACCACTTTGTTTATGTTCCTATTTGAGGAGCCAGGCCTGTGTAGAAGAATCGGATGATCGTATCAACACGCATAGAGAATGGTAAACTAGTGAAATGCGAGGAGATATTTTGTGAAGTTGACTGTGTATTAGCTTAGAATTATCTTGCAATATCTGATTTTTGTTTTGTTTACCTATACCTTTAATATGATTAGAGAACATTTTACGGTAATCTGTAATCTAATATAACGTACAATACTGCATAGTTGAATCGTACGTTTTGTGGAAAGTGGCTCCGTTATATGATCTATATCTGATCCATTGAAGAATTTAAATGATTTTAGAACTAAAAACAAAAAGCTGCAAATTTTTTGCATTATTTCATGTTTTTTGAATATTATTTACTGTCAAGCAGTTGTGCATTATTGAGTTGTGCTGTGTTATTAAAGTAACCCTGACTAGACTCAAAAGCCTAAAACATCTTCAAACGTGGAAATGTACGTGAGAACAGAATGAAGAAAAGCAAATGAAAGAAAATGTCCTGCAGACTGAGCTGTGAGAATGAGAAAGTACTGTATGTGTAATGAGTGGATCTAAGTCCATGAAGTCCTAGAAGATGTATTTAAAGAGACAAGGAGGAGAGCTCACTAAAGTAGCACTTAGAGCTGCTGCTGCTGTATAGCTTGCGTCTGTGTTTGTGTGTGTGCAGCACTAAGCTTGATGTAGACTTTGCTTCATTTATCTTCTTTTCTCAGTGACCATAAATCTTCACTCATACACGCACACACACTTTCAGACATTATCATAACACGGACATGCATAACACCTCTGAATTCATATTTAAACAGTGGTCCTCAACCCTGGACCTGCGGACCCCCTGCCTGCATGCTGTAGATGTCTCCCTGCTCCAACACACCTGATTCACATGAAGGGGTCGTTATCAATCTCTGCAGAAGCCTGATAACAACCCATTCATGTGAATCAGGTGTGTTGGAGCAGGGAGACGTCTACAACATGAAGGAGGGTGGGTCCTCCAGGACCAGGAAACCACTGCTTTAAAGAGTGTAAAATGCATGCAAATAGTGGTGAATAGTTGTGATAAAGGGCATCAGAGCTTGATCTCTGATATCTCTGTTGCCTTGATGTACTATACAAACAGTTGTAGGACCAAACTGTCTGGATCAAATGTGATTTTGGCTGCATGAGCAAACACTTGTTTTATGTGTTAGTTTGTAATTTGATAACTGTGCCAAGGACTAAATTAAAGACACCTAAAGTGCAATTTACGCCTATGAGCCAATTCTATCCTGTGAGTATTCTTCCAGTGTTTCTGCAGCAACTAGAGTCATGAAACAATATGACATGCTCCTACATGTATTATTTATGCAGTTGATTTACAGCAGCAACTTGTTTTAGAGCTACAATTATTGCTGAACAATCAGCATCTCAAACATATTTTATCCCCTTCATTTTGTGACATCACAACCAAGAGATTCCTTGGCCAGGTTGAAGGTGCTTTTACAGTACACTTATGGTTCATTTTGTTCTGGATCAGGGTATGAATCAGTAAAGATTTTGCAAGTCCCTGGTTTCGTTTTCACACAGCACATTTTAAAGTGGAACATAACTTGTAAACAGAGCCAGTAACAATGGCATTTTAGACATTTATTGGGTTGCCCAGTTCACGTGAGCGTTTTAACTTTTGACAAATTTTGACAGACCCATCAACTTTTGGATGTTGGTTCACAAGCTATATCGACAATGGAGCACCAATAGCATTGGTCATCACTTGTGTAGTCATGTGTTTGAGAAAGTGGTCCCACTTCACTGGGCTGATTGCGTCCTCAGTTCAGACAAACCACTCAGACGCCAAGCAAAGCCTGCTTAATTTATTCAGAACGCTGGCTGGCCGCATGTTCCGAAACATGGATGGTGCGATTGCTGTGTTCACATTTGCGCAAACAAACTTGGAGACACTTGGACGTTCCACGCTTCAAACCTTAAGTTCACTGCATTCTACCAAAAGATAAATTGGTAGTTGTACTCCATTTTGTTTTACCAACATTTTATGACTATGGTCATGCCAGAGGCTATGATCTCTGGCATATTTTTTGTACATGGTGCACATGTACAGGCAACTTATTACATAAAAAAGACAATGCACATTGAAGACACGCACAATAAGGCAAGGTCTTTCCATGACAGAGCTTTGCAGATTTTTCAGACGCAGACGTATAGACGGACAGCAGCCAGACCTAAAGCAGTCGTGCTTGGAGACAGGTGCACAGACAGAGGCACAGGTATAGCGTAGAGAGACA
>JAODUE010035675.1:0-20496 GCA_027564755.1 Amblyopsis hoosieri
TATATATTCCCTCTGCTCCAAAACGGACATAAGCATCAATCATCAGTCACTGCACATTATGACAAGCTATCGTTAGCTACGTTAAACATGCTTAATATGCCTAAAGCAAAAGGTTCTAAACAGATGCACTGATCAATCGATGTCTGTCTAATTATAGCAGGTTTCGATACCGTCATATGCCAGCCAATATATGTTTACCAGTATGCCGGTGCACCAGCATGTTTGCACCACAAAAGACGTTCACTTGGTCTTTTCAAGGTGTCCTTAACTCCTCCACTCTCCTCTCCTCCTTTTTCCTCTCCTACTCCTCCCTCTCTTTCTGCCATCTCTCTTGCTTCACTCGCCTCCACTATTCCTGCCTGTATACTTGTATAATATAAATATTTTTTAATAAGCAACTGGATAAGGCGATGAAGATGGCTGGATGAAGATAATTATTATAATTATAATTATTACAAAAATGATTCTTGAAAAAGGGGGGGTCGTCTTATGTTGAGGGTCGTTCTATATTCGGACCAATACGGTATAAGAAGCTACAACCGGCTAATATGGGGCTGGGGGAATTTGTGCTTAGATAGCGCACACGTCCTAGATCAGACGTCATATTCGATGGGCTAGCCTCATGAAAAAATTTAAATGTAAACATTGCGGTTTTGCGGTACCGGCGGTTGCTTTCCACGGCCTGCGGTTGGGTTAGCAACACCGCGGTATTCTAATTTTTGCGGTTATCGCGACAGCCCCAGGCTATACTACTGCTAGGCTATGCTAACATTACTGCTAGTCCTACATTCCTGCACAGCGACACTGTTAAACAAGCTAGTGAATAACCATGCGTCTTGGCCAGGATTACGGTAGCAGAAACGTCAGGCAGTATTTCAGGATGATTTTAGTGTTTTGGGGAACAGGTAGGTCCTGTATGTGCAAGTAGCGCGCCATGTAATGCCAGTGCAATCTTAAATATAATATACTGTCAAATAGGCCTATTAGCTTACTATAATCATATCACAGGTTTATAGAGATAAGTTTCCATGTGTTGTCTTAATTCTGTAGACTTTTGGTGTTTATCAAAACTTTAACCATCGGAGTAAATGTAAAAAGTTCCACTATTGTCATGTGACATCAATTGTAGTGATTGATTAAATCCATTTGAAGTTTAGAAAAAAGAAAATCGACTTAAGCGGAAAAAAAAAAAAATCTCATTTTCGTGTTCTGTCATTTACTATAATGCATTCAAAATTAACTATTGCTTTTTCCACATTGCGCTTGGTGTAAAAATGCCTTTAGTGAGTAAAGTAAAAAATAAAAAAATTATTTTCTTAATTTCAAAGCCTTAATTTCATTGATCTTACCTGGGTGGAGTTTGCCTGGTGGACATGAACATTGTGTTGCATGTGGTGTTTGTGATGGCGTTTTCCATGGACACGATGTTCCTGACTACTGTCGCGATTGTGATGGCCATCAAGTCGGCCGTGGTGTCCATGGCGATGTCTGCGGCTACCATGATGTTGCTGATAGACGGGGATGGTTACGTTGCTTCCCTCAGCAACCAGAGTAATAGTGTGCAGCTTGTGGAGTTTGTGATGGTGTTTTCCATGGATGTGATGTTCCCGACTACTGTTGTGATGATCATCAAGTCGGCCATGGTGTCCATAGCGATGTTTGCGGCTACCACGGTGAACAATGCGTCGCTGAGGAAGAACCCTGACTAGGACGACGACCTCCTCTCCCTCAGCATCCACAGCACGGAGATTGAAGTCTTTGGGCCCTTCAGTCAGAGTCAAGGGTGTCGTCACCTAGCAACACACATTAGCAACATGTTACAGAGTTCATATATCAATTTAAACGCAGTTCTTAAGTTTGTGTGTTGTCTCCCTCTAGTGGATATTTTAATGACAATTAGGGCGGTCAGCGATTTCACGATAATGCCCCATCATATTCAGACTCGCCGCAGGGCCCGCTAACCGTCTACTCAGTGTGCGCGCTGAAAAAGAATCAGTTTCTACACTGCCCTGGCTCTGGGAACACAAACGAAGTGGTGCAGACCACTATCTCAGCAATGTGTGTCGGGGCGGAGCTTCTGAGAGAGCAGCCTATGGCATTGAGGGGGGGGGGGGTGGCAGAGCTTCTGAGGGAGCTCCCTGTAGAATTAAAGACAGAGGCGCTTTGTTTTTGATAGAGTATAAATATCATGGTGAACGGTAAAGGGACTGCATTTATACAGCGCTTTTATCCAAAGAGCTTTACATAATTTGCCTCACATTAACCCATTCTCTCACACACATTCATACAGCGATGGTCATGTCAGCCATGCAAGGAGACACCTGGCCACCGGGAGCAGTTATGGTTAGGTGTCTTGCTCAAGGACACCTGGACACTTGGTGAGGAGTAAGAGGGGTTCGAACCAGCAAGTTCTTCATCACCTATCGCACCGCTCTACAAAACTGCGCCACTTGTCGTCCCATATCAACAGTCTCCTCCAGCGTGGCTGACTCTACCGTTAATTCAGACTAGGGCAAACGTGACCTATTCATAAGCGAGGTTTGTGAAAAATCATCAACAGGAGATTCCTTAACCTGTGCTCCCTTCAATGTACCTTTCCTTATATTCTGTTCTCTTCAAACTTTTAAGAAGTACAGTAAGCATTTGTAAGCTAATACACTTCGCTTAGCACAGTATCTACTCACACTCCACCAGCTGCCAATTCTGTGTCTTGAAAAAGTATTATTTTGTGTTTCTACACAGCCATGGCTCCGTAAACAGAAACACCAAGTGGTGCAAACTGCACTCAACAACAATATGCAATGAGTTTCCAATGTGGGGACAGAGCTTCTGAGGGCGCACCCTATGGCATTGAAGGGGGAGGAGCTTCTGAGAGAGCACCCTATGGCATTGAAGGGGCGGAGTTTCTGAGAGAGCACCCTATGGCATTGAAGGGGCAGAGCTTCAGAGAGAGCACCCTATGGCATTGAAGGGGGGTTTATGTTTTGTCAAAGTTCAAATATGAACACGCTTTCTCTGGAATGACAACAGACTATAGCTTTAAATTATAAAACATTAGATACATTGCTACACAAAAAAAAAATTTTGACAACGCTGTGTACATAAAAATATATTTCAACAACATTTGAATTTCAGATTAAGAGACTCACCTTTAAAGTACTGCCCTGCACTTTAAAATGTCTGTCGTCGCTGAGTAACATGAACGGCTTGCCGCAGTCATCAAAGTCAACTGGAAATGAACACAGTTGTACAGTCATTTCTCCACAACTTGGAACACAGTTAACATTTTAACACAAGTCAACATGACAAAACGTCAAGCGTGGCTGGCATTGCACACAAATACACAAGTGCAATTTACATTTCCTGATTTAAGGTGTAATCTAGCCAGAGGGAAAAAGCAGAACAGCACTCCTGTTCAGTACTTAGCTTCCATAAACTCTCCTTATATCTAGGAAGCTTAAATTATTCTGGAGAAGACGTTTCAGTTCTCCTTCCCTAATGTTCTAGAAATGTACAAATGTAAGATTCCTATAATGCCTCTCCAGCACAGATGTTTGAAAGTTTTAATTTGTACCTTGATAATCATACTGTATACTTAAAAACTGGGAAGAAGTACCATTGCCCACTGCACGTACTAGAAACAGGACAATGTACTGTGCCCAGAATGTTTGCGATGCCTTTTTGTGGCTGATCACAAACTACATTGTATGCGGCTAAAATGCAATAGTTTCTAAACCGGTGCTACCTGCAAAAACTTAGAACATATTTGACACAAATAACAAAGATCGCAGCCCTTTGTTATCAATAGCCCTTTGAATGTTCTATAATTTGTATGACTTACACAATGTCAACTGAAATGAAGACGCAGCAGTATACAGTCCATTTGTTTTTAAGTCTACAGCTACACCACCGCCTATTTTTGTACCATCCATGTACTGATGTTTTTTTTACATGAACAGTATTTAGCAGACACTTACAATCGATGTGCACCATTATGATATTTATTAGGGGTGCACAATACATCGACTCAGTATCCTTATTGCAATATCACGTCACGCAATATCAAAAATGTAGCAGGAAGTGCAATAATTCAGTTAATTTAGCGGAGAGATGCCTCCATTGGCTGTGTGGCTTAGTCGTGTTTGATGTAGACAGAACAGTAAGATGTGTGGCTGAGGAAGCTAATGACATAATAGAGATGGAAGAGGAAACATTAGTGGCCATTAATAATGCCTCCTCGGTAGCTTGGAATTACTGTTGTACCAGTCCAATATGACTGTCAGTTGAAAATGTGTTGTTTTGATATAAATATATTTTGATGCATTTTCCCATAACCTGTGTTTTAACTTATGTTTAAAAATATCTAAATTCATATCGATATTGCAATTTTCATTATCGCAATATCACATTTGATCAATATCTTGCATCCCTAATATGTATGCAAGTATGTTAATAGCTAAATAGGTGGGTTATGGTAAGCAAACCAAATTCAGTTGAAATAGTGTCATGAGCATGTAGTCAGTTACAAGTAAGCTGTTACCCTACCTATTAACATATTCAATCTTCAAAATAATTATGCCGAAAGACTAATACAGGTGCTCAAATGTCTTAAGAGCTGATCCTCCTGAGGAAGTTTAATTCATACATTTAAAAAGATGAAGGTAACCATCTGACATTGTTTTCACATCTGTCATTACATCTGAAAATGCAAGACTTGCCAGTCCAACATGGCAAGGATGTCATCTTATCCTAAAAACTATGGTAATGCATTATAGTGCCAATAAGAAATTTGATATTCTGATTTAAGGTAAGTTTTAGTGTAAACTTAAGTTGCTTTTTTTTTCTCTTTTCTTTAACAGATAGTTCCAAAACATTTACAAAACATTAACCCATTCAGAGATTCCTCCCTTTAACAACTAGTCATGTGATAATATTGGCGAATATGGCTAACAAAGCTTTGGCAACCCCTCAGGGCTGTAATTGAAAGCTTAGCTGTAGATAATGCTACACTTCAGCCTTTTAACAGGCTGACTTTGGATTCAAGCCGAGTCCCAGTACCCCCCCCCCAAAACAGCTGACTACCCTCTGCAAAGCGGTAGAGTTCCCCCTCTGATGGACATTAAATTAGACTGAATTAGAACTGATTTCTAGCAGCAATTCGAGTTAAAATGTAGCTGTAAGTACTGCCTATGCGTCATACATTTGAATAATAAGACATCTTTTATCCAGGAATTGAGCAATGGGTTACAGGCTGCTAAATCTTAGTCTTAAAATATTCAATGCCTTGTCTAAATCACTTTTAAACAAGGGCAAATGTTTCCTAGATGAACTGCAGACACCACAGCCTGTGTTTTTCACACCCACACCAAGCATGTGCATCTACCTGCCTTGAGATAATAAACACCTAAAATCATGCTAATTCTTTTCTTTTACCAAAAGCATGAATAATCTGACTTAGTCATAATGCGGGAATGCACACATGATCACTGTAGTATCAGTATTCGTTTCGAAATATCAAGCAGCTTACAAACAACCCATATTTACACCAAACTAACAGTTGTGAACCAGAGATTTAGGTGCAGGTATAAACTGGCTGGAAATACCTTTTACCCAAAAGGAAATTGTCACCTCTCCCACAGCCAGTGAAAATTGAGAGTTCCAGTTCTTCCCTCAGCCCCCCACCCCCACCCAAAACCTGCTTTATTCCAAAGCACTGCTAGGTGAGTTTCACCATTTTGAAACAGGTTAGATGTTTTCACTATTCCTTGTCGAGGCACGAGGCCAGACCATATTAACTCAAATATAATTTGGTTAAATACAATCGGAATAGATATCCTACTTATAAGTAGAGAGGTGTGCACGTTTGACATTTAAATTATCCAGCATGTTGTTTTTTCCTTATGAAGTTAAAACCTATTAATTGATATAGCGTGACTTGGTTGTGTCATTATATGTTTGGTCATGCTGGTACCATCCGTAAAATATAGCTTTAGTTTTTAATGATTTACAAGGGTTACTTCCTGGTTTTAAACTTACTTTTCCCCAGAGGACTGTCTTTGACCAAATACTTCACTTTGAAGACAAACATATCCTTCTTGAATCGTGGAACGCATGTTGCGTCTTCAGAAGACACAATGATTAAGGCCTAAAAAATAAAACAAAAGCAAATAAATTAACCACGTATATTGGCTAGCACAGAATACCTATTCATATACAGATAATGGGTTTCTCGCCTTGACAAAGACTCAATAAAGCACGTCGAGATAAAAGCACTGAAGCTATCTGATATCGATGACTTCATCAAGTTAGCTTAAACATTTTTTTTGTACGATACAATAGGGAGGGAAAGCAAACATCAAACGCACCTAGGTTACACGGCATTAAGAAGAAGCATTAAGAATTATTAAAACAACCACAAAGTACATTACACATGTTTAATATGTAATACAATACATTTCCAGGTTTCAAGTGGGGAAATAAATCGCTTATATTGAAATGTATGTAGCCTGTAACCGTCGGACCAAAGTCCAGAGCACAAGGCCTAACCAAACGCACATTACCTGGGAAAAGATGAACAGATAAAACAGCTCCATGAACCGCGCCGTCCCCCTGGCTTGAATATCCTTCCAAAACGTTAACCAAGTAGCATCCAGGCTTGTTTGTCACTTCGCTGTCGTCGTTTCCCCGTCTTTTCCCTGGCCGCAGTAGTTTCGCTGTCTGTGTGTGTGTGTGTGTGTGTGTGTGTGTGCGTGGCTCGATCCTGCCCGACGAGTTGCAGCAGGTACTTTCTGCGTGTGACGTCAGCTTACAGGTGTGGCCGCGCCCGACTATTACTGATTGACAGATAACAGACGCCTTGTGGGGGGCGTGGTTTAGTTGCTTTCCCAGAAACTGGTGCATAATGCAAACTCCTCCACGTTACGTTTTTGTTCGGCTACTTTCATGATTTCACAACAACAGAGTCGCGTCTGCCGTAAGCGCACATCCTCCATCCATATAAATCATATAACTTCTGGATTCGCTTCCTCTTTGAGTGAGGTCACTGACAGACCGGTTTTCTCTCCCCCTCCCAACTATTTCAGATACTTATAGGCCTATAGACACACAGTGCACCCATTGTTGAAATAGTCTCTCTCATCTTAAATAGCCAACATGTTATTTGAGGACGCCTTTCAAGACATTTGAGTGCGGGTCTACTGTTTTGGTTTTAATATAGCCTAGGGGCTATATAGCCGAACTGTACCTATAGGCTGGGTATCCTACCTACTCTTTCGCCAAAACCAAAAGTCTATATAGCTATTGCATTAAAAATTAATACAATTGTTAAACGGTAACCTGAATTGGGCTATGTTATTTTGTAGACAGCAACTGCTTTCAAAAAGCTAAACAATTATTCATTGCAGCCTACCTTGTGACCGTATATAGGGCTAGATTGCCATGAAACTGTTGTCAGATCAGATAACTAAAATTAGCCTATCTCCCAATAAAATGGCCACTGGGGGCCTCTAGCCCATCCACTCTAAGGTTCGACATGTTCCTGATGCTGTTCCTCTCTGAGGTTAAACCTCACGTCACAAGCTGTTCTGCTTTAGGCTACAAACTATATTTTTTTATTCTATACTGTACATATATTTTTAAATTATATTGGATTTTTATTTATTAGGATTGTAATCTAACTTTATAATACACTATTCTTGGCTTCTTCCCTGATCTAGCGAATATATCTGATTGTGATTCAGAGATGCTCTTCTGGACTTCTGCATACCGCTGTTGCCTTCCGGTCAGCCTGAACCAATGTGGCCATTATCCTCTGACCTCTATTAGTAACAACGCATTTTCCCAGAGAGCTGCTACTCCACAGAGGCTCTTTGGTATTCCCCACAAAGTTCTCTGGAGATTCTGCAGTTACAGTCACATATCTTTGGCCTGAGCAAGAGCTGAACCCTTTTGGTTGCGTCTATATGCATTGGCTTGCTGTCCGTGATTGGCTGCATTTAGCAGGTATGTGCCTAATAAGGTGGGCAGTGGGCCCTGCTGTTAACATGGTATAGTAAGTTATGCTTGCTAGCGTCAAATCAAAACAAAAACAAAACTCAAATCCAAACAAAAACACCCGCTTGCTCAGAAGCTCCGCCACACACATTGCGATGGTTAGGGCATTGTTGTGAGTGTCCTGCGCCACTTTGTGTTCCTATATATCATGTTGCATATATACAAAGCCAGGGCTGTGTAGATGTACCAACATTTTTGTTCAGCACGCACAGAGAATGGTAAGGTAGCAGATTGTGAGGCGATTTGGTGAATTTTACAAAAAGTGTATTAGCTTTATACTTTATTTACTATACCTTCAAGATTTGCATGTGATTTCTATTCACATGAAATGTTGTGATGTTTGTCTATTTCAGAGAGAGAGGCAGAGAAATCCCCATATTGTTATACTAATATTATAGGGAGATGTCCTTGAAAATGTTATCTCCCTGAGAATGTTATCTCTCTCTAAATAAATATTTTATTTTCCTGTGAATAGAATGACCACGAATCAAAAATATTTAGTTTTCTTGCCACATTTTCAGTTATTTGCATTTTGTACCACAATGTAGCTACTGTATAGTTATATAGTATATGGTATACACACATTTTCATATTATCTGAGCAACATAATTGTTCTGCCTCCAGTAGCAATGAAATCCCTTGTTTAAAAGAAACTAGGATACTATCTAGAACTGTGAGTATCATGTGTCACAAACATGCCCATTTCCTTTTGTTATCCATATTGTTTTCAGAATAGGAGGATTATTGCTTGTCCTGCATGAAAAACCTGTGTGCCTACTTTAAGTACAGGGTACAATAAAAAACAGAGAGAGCTAGAATTAGAAAATAAACAACTGTGAAATGAAAGAAGAAAGTGAAAGAGAGTATGAAGGCCATACTGTATATGAATTGACGAATTTGTGATTAAAAAGGGGAAATGCATCATCCATAAAAGCAACTTCTGCAGAAATAACAATGTAAAGGTCACTTTTTAACTGTTTATTGGTTTGACCGAATGGGGTAATAATATTTTAATTACATTTGGAAAAAGTAGTCTGCACACAGGCTTGTATTTGTTATTATATAACTTATTGAGTTGCCACCTTTTCATATTCCAATACTGGATGGTAAACGTTGTTGTTAGAGACACGTGTGGTCTCTCACACACACGCACACAACAACATTCCCAAGGAATCCAGTATATCAATGTGTAACTGTGCTCAGTTTGGCCCTACCCTGATGACTGACCTGTTACACAATATAGTATAATCTTTATATCAGTCTATGTATGTTTCTGACCTGAATATCGACAAAGTGTTCTGGGGCCACATGAAAATGTGATGCCATGATTAGTATGGGAAAGAGAAATATGGTGTCAAAATGGCTAGATGTATGTAAACAAGGGTTGTCATTTAATGTAATGAAAAGACTGGAATAATAAGAAAGAAAAAAAAAACACTAGGCTGCATTAGTAAACATTGTTTCACTATCATTATTTTCATTCAAAGAGAATTGGGACATTAGCCAGCTGCTTACCTGGAATTGTTCATGATTCACCACTAGACTCACCTCTGAAACCGGAAGATGTGACCGTTTCATTGAGAGTTGCCTAGTAAAGCCTGGTTTTTACAGTTGGACTTGGAGCAACCCCAATCTACATGGCTGGTTTTTTAATATTAGCAGTAGTAGCTGGTTTTTGAATGGCTCCATCTAGGAGTTGCAGGTTTAGTGCTTTTTTAAACAGCGCTTCTCTGGTATTGCTGTTGGTGAGGAGAGTATTAATCCAATCCGATTTTGTGAAGGAAACGTATTGTGTTTTTAATGAATATTCAGTGCTCATGGGCATTTCTGATCACAGAGAAGATTGACTTTTCTGTTGAGAATGTGGAGTGATCACACCCCTAGGGCAGACCACGGCATTTTTATTTCTCAGTGCTCATGATGTGTCGGACACAGACACAAGAACTTTCAGAGAAGCACAAGGCTTCTACGGTGGCCCTGAAGTATCTGATCATGAGACAATCTGTGACGTGGTTCTATGTGTTAAGTGAATCACAAGCTTCTCATGCGTTCAAGAGTTTTGTAACAACCGTTAAAATGTATGTAATAATACTGTATGTATCTTGACGTGTGCGTGCATGTCAGCTTTGCTAGTTCAGTCAGGGTCACTAAAGTCAAAATGAGTATTTTATTTAAGTTATTTATATTTGGAGGTGTGGCTCTGTTCTGGGAGCTCCCTGTCCTTCCATGAGCATACATGGAAAACCCAAGCAGGAGAGCAGCAAAAAGACCCCCCACAGGGAACAGAACAGAGCAAGCCTCAATGACAACACCGTGACATTGAGGAATCAAACACAGCATTAAAGGAGGAGGTTGGGGAGGAGGTGGGATGCAAAATAGCTAGCAGAGGAAGCTCTAAGAATGGGTGTAGGCTAAGGACGCTTCAATAAGCGCCCTGACTAGATTTTCCGTGTTCAGCTGAGCAGTCTGGTCACTGAGACCAGCTGGGCAGTGAGCTGTTGTTGATATTTCAACTCAAATCACAACATCTCCTCCCGTTGGACACACATTGTGAAGGCTGGTGTTGTGAGGTGCGGTCTGCACCATCGTGTGTTTGTTTCCCATTACAGAGCCAGAACTGTGTGGGTAACACACATATTGGGCAGCTACAGTATATATAGCGGACCGTGGGATATTTGCTGAATTTGACCAAAGGGTATTATCTTACAATCGCTGACTCCACCTTTAACTGGTAACTGCTCACACGCACAAAAGATTCACCTGCTCACACACGCAAGGGATTCACTACCGACTAGCAGTAATATTACCTGTGCTTGCATGTGACGGCTTGCTTTTGGCCATCGCTGCTAGTGTGGTGTGGATAAACCAGTATTCAGTCCTCTGAAGAAACCATTCCTGTTGGTCTCTTGCATGTAATCTGTTGGTTTCACATGAAACCTATTGGTTCCAGTCTAACCAAGACACTAGATTGACAGAGTGACAGAATGACAGAGTAGATGCAGAGATTTAAGCCCCTCACGCACTCTGGGAAACCTGTTTAGCACTATACATTACAGTGTGACACGCAGTTAAAGGCATAGTCAGCCATTGCAAGATAATTGTAAATTAATACACGTTTTGTCGAATTCGCAAAATATCTCCTTGCATTTTGCTAGCTTACCGTTCTGTGAGTGTTGAAAAAATAATTTGATACTTCTACACAGCCCTGGCCCCAAAAATGGAAACATAAAGTTAACACCGGACACAACAACAGAGCTGTAGTACTACCAGAGTACTACGCTTTGCTTCACAATTTGTTTCATACCCATAATAAAGCCAGTTTGCTGAGAAAGTGATATATGACTGAAATGACTGGAATTGTGTGTGTGTGTGTGTGTGTGTGTGTGTGTTAGTGTTTTATGGCTACGAAAACATATTCTCTTTCCCTGTCTCTCTCTCGCTCAAAACACAGTCCTGTTTTGAGTGAAAATATTAGGCTTGATAAACTTCAGTCTGTTCTCATGCTATCATACTGTGAATGATTGACCGTCTTACAGGAAACTCTATACAGCTATCAGAGAGTACAGTTCTGAGTCATCACTCTCTCACAGTGCTTCTCTGCTTGGTGGTAATGCACATGGTTAATAATTGCTGTGCCGTCTAAGTGTGTATGGACATGCCTGTAATCCTGTCCGTAGCCGTTCAGCCAATCGCATTTCACTTCCTGTTAAAAGCCCATCATCAAGATACACATGTCCGAAGCTTTTAGCCCCCATCAAATCTTTATGTCCTTTCATATTATAATGAGAGGTTCAAAGTGCTCACGAGGGGTCACACGCAGCACAGGCGCACACGACCGTACACACACACACACACACACACACACACACACACACACACACACACACACACACACACAACACTGACACACACTCATAGTGCACGTGCGCACACACAAGAGGCATCACCCTGCAACCAAGGCCTTCGCTGTTCAGAGAAGCGGTTCAGCAGTTTGGGGGAGGGACCCCTCGCCGGGCCTGAGCTGGAGCTGAACAGCATCAAAAGATGCCTTGTAGATTGTAGATGGCATGGGAACAGCTTGTTAAGTGACACTGCACAGCAGTACGTGCGTGTGCGTGTGTGTGCATGTGTGTGTGCGTGCGGCGTACGCATGTGTGTGTTGTAGCATGCATATGAAAATGTGTATTTCAAAACATTTCTATCCACGTTATTGATTTGTTTTGTGCACAACAGTGGGCCTAAGACTGAGCCCCATGGCACCCCGTGCTGGAGGATTAAGATAACAGATACATCATCATAAAACTAAACAAACAGTTGTTGAACTATGAGACTATGAGAGAGCTCTAGCGAAGACCTCATAAAAGACCTGTGCTGTGTCCTGTCCTTACAGTTTATTGCAAGTCATGTGTG
Source organism: Amblyopsis hoosieri (assembly GCA_027564755.1). Lineage (NCBI taxonomy): Eukaryota > Metazoa > Chordata > Actinopteri > Percopsiformes > Amblyopsidae > Amblyopsis > Amblyopsis hoosieri. Next base: position 12,463 of record JAODUE010035675.1, read on the forward strand.
TGTGTAGAACGACATCTTCTACAGGTTCTATGGCTGCAGAGGTGGAACTATATGATACTACAACCATCACAGACTATATGAAATGCTGTTTACATATAAGAACACATTGTGTTCAGCTAAGCTTTTTAATATTTTATCTTGTACATAGGGTTATTATAATAATAATACCTTAGGTTTAATTGTACATATAACTTAAAAATAGGCCTGTAGTTTTTCCGGCAATTCCTCACAGGAAAGAGGGTGTAGGTAGGCTGTCTTCCACGCCCGCGGGAGGACAGTAATAAAATCATGAACCATCTTCAGCAGATAAGAATCCAGCTGGTCTGTTGTAGAGTCAATAGATGTTACAGCCGTGTGCGTACTGGTGAGGAAGGTAACAAACAAAACCTTCCATTTGTTGGTTCCTCCTGTTTCTCACCTGACCCTGGCGTGGCTCATGAGCTCTGGCAGAGATCACTTTAGAGACAGTAGATGTGAAAGACTGCAACATTCAATGCAGGAGGAAAATAAAGCAGGGGTTATGCAATCTGCTCAAGGTTCTTTACAGTTAGGACATGTCGGGAATGGAACACGCAACCTTTGAACTATGATTAACCGATTTCTTATTCGGTTTAAGATATTAACGCTTTTAAGAAACTGTAGTTATTATGATGAGAATTATTATTTTGGTGTTTTTATTTTAGTTTACTTTTTTCAAATGTACCTCTCTACTGGTGACATTAACTAAAACATATTTTACCATTATTAATTATTTATTCCAGCTTTGTCTGTGAAGTATGACCTTTGCTACACGCTGGCAATTAGCCTGGGGCGTACCCATAGAACTATACAAATAGGGCTTACCACACCCTGTTTGTTAATGTCTGTCTCTTTAGGTGGGCGTGTATAATAATCCTATTAAGCCCCCGTGTAGGTGTGTCAGTTAACACTACTTTGGCACTTATTAAACATGGGACAGAGTGAGGAACATGTGTTAATAAAAACCTGCATATTTCAAGCCTGTAACCTTGTAATTTAAGCACATTTTTCAGCTTCTTTGCATCTTATCATTTATTTGTAATTTGTAAATTTGTAATTTATTTGTAATTTCCACGCTGTTTCCTGTATTATTATGTTGCAACAATTAATTGTATGTGCATATAGACACAAGCGAGCAGGTATTTGTGTTGTCCTCTTGTTCTCTCATCAGACAAGTTCCTGCTTGTTGATAGTTGCAAACAGCAGAACAATGCCTCAACTTATGCAACGCGTGCGTGTGCGTGGGCGCGGGTGGGTGTTTCAGCAACTGAAAGCTGTAATTTAGTTGTGCGTGTGTTCACTTATTGTGTGTGTGTGTGTGTGTGTGCGAGAGAGACAGAAATACGATCGGCCACACAAGCCACGGTAAGCGAACAAGCATCGCACAAACACCATCGACTCAAGGACCTTGACAGTCAGGCGGGCCTATCTGGCACGTCGCCATGACAATGCAACTGTAAACAGATCCACTCGAGTGGTTTTCTAAGATGCATAACGACCTGTAATGTGAATAATCAGACTTCCATCTCCTATTTGCACTTAGATGTTAATACATTTTGTGCCGCAGTAGCTGTGTAAAGATGTTCCACCACATGATGTTATGAACCACTGGAAAACAACCCAAATCAATAGTCTGCATTGAAGGCTGGAATATCACTGACTGAATAAAGCAATGCACAAGTTAACTTATAAGTTAACTTGTGCATTGTATTGTAAAGTATTGTAAATATTATAATATATATTATTATATGATATATTATAATAATAATAATATAATATTGTAAATATTCTCACTTATCTATAGATAAGAGAGAATATTTACAATACTTTACTAGTAGCAGTTGTCATTGGATGGTGCTTTTGGATGGCTCTGAAGACAGACAGACACATTATTGGTAAACATATAGCATCTCCAGATGGACCAGGGATGTCAGGCTCAGAGCTGGGGTGCAGGTACACTTTAAAGGTGGAGTCAGGCTCAGAGCTGGGGTGCAGTTACACTTTAAAGGTGGAGTCAGGCTCAGAGCTGGGGTGATGTCACACTTTAAAGGTGGAGTCAGGCTCAGAGCTGGGGTGCAGTTACACTTTAAAGGTAGAGTCAGGCTCAGAGCTGGGGTGCAGGTACACTTCAAAGGTGGAGTCAGGCTCAGAGCTGGGGTGCAGTTACACTTTAAAGGTGGAGTCTGTGATTGCAAACTAATTTACTTTGTGGCAAATTCAGCAAATATCTCCTCCCAGTCCGCTATAGCTGCCCGTCTGTGTGAGCTGATGAAATAATCTGTGCTCACCCAGATTCACCCCAAACCACCCAATAAACTCTATTTGACTATTTTATTGCTGGCATTAAAACACGTTTATTTTATTTTTCAAAACAAGCACACAGTTGAGACACATTTTTGACAGCACCAAACAAACAAAAACAAAACAAACTTTGGCCTGAAAGGGATGCAGATTTCTGATCACAGAGGGCCTCAATGAAACAATACTGTATTGCTGTTATTTATTTCTAAAATTAGATTTGTATATTTCACAGAGCCCTTCTTTTAAGTCATATGTCATATCCATGTCATATCCATGTCATATACATGTCATCCATGTCATATTCAATTCAGATGCAGCCTACTTAGTATAGCACGAGGTAAAGAGAGAATATACCGGTACTTTTTGATCAACCATGTCTACTTTTTGCACAAATAACATTCTCCAGTGTGTGAGTACAACTATCATAGAAACAATATGATCCTAATCATTGTCATTGTCTTTAACACACAAGAGTACTGTGAGATTAGCCTAGTCTATACTACTCAAACCAGTAATGCAATATTATTCTAGGATGGGTGATTTTCCACCCCGATACACTACAGTACATGCACACACACACACACACACACCCTCACTCACTCACACAGGTGTTTACAATTATTTTGGCAGATTCAACTACTTCTTGGGCAGACATTGGGTGGTGGCGGGAACGTTAAAAATGTGATGTCAGCAAACGGCCTATGCTCAAACAAACCAATCACAAAATGGTACCAAGAACCGGGGAGAGTCCTGAGAAGACATGGAGTCAGTCACAGCAACTCTAAACACCTTGTGTGCTCAGAGCTTTCAATACCGTAGAACTAGAGGACGTCCTGCTAGTACAACACAATATTGGCAGAATGATACCGTTGCAATGTTACAGTTGATGTCAAACAGTGTGGATAGATACTGGACACATTAAAGCATTCTCTTGCTATGGTACAAGATATAGGGTAAAGAAGATGGTGCAGAGATAATGGGTTATATTCTGACCTTTGTCAGAAAACAAAACAATATTTCAAAAATGACCTATTTAATAGATATATAGAATCATATTTTTGCAGAACACAGAAAAACATTTGTCGTCATCTGCCAAATGCAATTTCCATTGGATTTTAGATTTCATCTATTGCTTAGTGACATTTCTGATTTCAATTCCTGGGTGATTCTGTATGAACAAACTAACCGAAAATGAATTTGTGTTGAAGTTATTGCGGCCTTTTAAAACTCAGTGGGTTTGTTTATGTGACGGTGGTCCGTCCTACCTGGGATTCACACCGCGCTCCCCCTCATCACAGAGTGAACGCCTTAGCAAGGGAGGCTAAAGCCCAAGGGCTGTGGCATCGGTCAGAAGAGCGTTCTTTTTACATAACGTTCCTGCACAGCCCTTACCCTTAGTCAGTTCATGTTGCGGACGTTCCTATCCTCTCAGAGTAAGTACAGTTGCAGGTATCACAGGGAGCAGGTGGGGGTCAGGTGGGGGTCAGGTGGGGGTCAGGTGGAGGTCAGGCATTGAGGGTGCTTACAGGTAGGCTGGGCTGGTTGGGAATCGAACCCACGAACCTAGGGATTCAAGTCAGCAGGTGCACTGTGAGGACAGATGCGGTGTTCACAGTATTCCACCAGTCAGTCAAATCAATCGATCGATCAATCGACAGCTGTGGAGGCACGGCCGCAGCAGGAAGGTTTCCTGATGGCCCCCAGCACCCCCCGTCCCTTCGTCCTTTGCCCACCCTCTCCCTTTTCCGACTCCGCCCCCTTTGCAGGCCCCTCCCCCGGCCCTGGCCCTGCTCCCTTGGCTGTGCCGCAGAGCTTCTCCCTGATCTGCAGCTCCAGGTGTCGCTGGATGGCCCCGCCCAGCTCCTGGGGGTCCACGGAGGCCCCGTACACCTCCCACGTCATGCCCTCCGCGTCCCAGCGCACCTCCCTCACCGGGGACGCCCTGCCGGGGTCCCCCGGGAAGGCCGGGGGCGGGTGGTGGGGGTCCCCCTTCCCAGGGGGCGCCAGGCTCACGCGGGGAAAGACATGCGCGGGCTGGGGAAGCAGAGGGGGGAAGAGGGGCTCGGTCTGAGCGGCGGCGTCCCTCAGCTGTGCGGGGGCCGGAGGGGGGGCGCTGGTCGTCGTCGTCATGGTGCCGGCGTCCCTGGTGAGGGCGAGCGGGGCGGGGATGGGCCGGGCGTGGCAGTAGGCAGCCATCGTGCCAAGGGCGTTGCCGGGGGCGCCGGCGAGGGCGTTGCCGTGGGCGGCGCAAGCGCAGCAGCCGTACGGGGGCTCCTTTCCCCATGGCCGGCGGCAGCAGCCCTCCTCCCGCCCCCGGGCTCCGTCGCCAGGGCGACATGCGGCGAAGACGCAGCAGCTCCCCCCGCAGGGGGCCAGCCAGCGGGCGTCGGCAGCGTACGGAGGGGGCGGAGCCAGCGGGGGGGCCAGCGTGTCCGAGTGGCTCCGGTGGAACGGCAGGGAGGCCGGCTGCAGCCTGTGAGGCCGGGGGCTGCCGCCGCTGACCCCGCACAGCGCCACCTGGTGGTGGTGGTGGGAAGGAGGGGGAGGGGCTGCCGCACTCGGCTCGGCGTCGCTGGGGGGCCACAGAGGGGCCCTGGGGGTCACTCCACTCCCCTGAGGCTCCGACAGGAGGCCCCGGGCGGGGCTGGGGGTGCGGGCTGCGTCCCCCTCGCTGCCATCCTCCCATTGGTGGGGTCCTGGCATCTGGACGAGGACAACATGGGGGCCCCCCGACGGACCGGGATCTCCGGCAGAACGGCCGCCGGAAGGTGCCGGCGATCCTGGGCCAGCGGTGTAGGGCGCTGGGCAGCAAACAGCTCCCCCTGGTGGGCAGGAGGGATGCACAGCCTCGGCCATCACAGGAGGAGGAGCCTGGGGAAGAGGGGGAAGAGGGGGAAGAGGGGAGAGATGGAGTGCTGTTAGAGGGACCAATCAGGGTGGCTGTGTGATGACGTGCAAGAGATCCAAGATGGGGGTAGAGATAGATTAAGGGCCCTAAGCCGGGAATGGGTCTTTTTGCTAGTCTCTTACATAGGTTCAGTTGACCATATGTATATGGCGCTGAAAGGCGCTGAAGTGATAACACAGATACAGACCAGTGAGAATGTTCAACACAAAGCTGTCTGTTTGTGGGGGGGGGGGGGGATGAGCTGTTTATGATCATTCATAAGAACACATGGAACTACATCATCAACACTAACAACACGTATCAAGCAACACTTAGAGCATCACAAAAAATAAAATGAACCCACTTACAATACACAATATTTAGTATATGAGACACACACGCACACACACACCTCTACCCTCAAAATAGAGGTTTGCAGGCAGCTGAAGGCTGTCCCTCACAAGCTAGTGAGGGCGTGATGAGCCTGTGCTATACGTGCATGTAGAGTAGATACAGGGGCAGCAGCGTGTGACCAGAATAGACCTCTGCTTCCACAGTGGTGGTGTGGAAAAGCCCAGCCGTGGCATTGTGTACATTGTGTGGCGTAGTGGCAGGTGTGTGTGGTCAGGCATTCGTTCAAGCCCTGTCTGCCGAATAGGTCTCTATTGTATACATACACGAGCGCGTACGAGCGTGTGCCACTGCATGAAATACTCCACAGGTAAAGCAAGCCACGTCCGTTTTTTAAGATTAGCCGTGCAGCAGCAACATCTCTCTCCGTCCATCCAGCCATCCATCCATCCATCCAATCCAGTGGACACACTGCGATGCGTGAACTGTTGATTGGCTGAATTACCTTCTGTTTCAGTGATCCCCTTTCACACGCGGTGTTCTCACGCCTTTTCTTTGTTCCACCGTTCTCTCTCTCTCTCTCCACCTGTCGGAGGCGGAGGGGGGAGAGAGGGGGGGTCCTGATAAGGGTGGAGCACCTTTCCCCCCCCCCCCTCACAGGGAACAGACGGTCGGCCGAAGGAACGTTCTGCTGGCAGGGACGCGTCACGGCGAAGGATCCTCTCTCCGTCCACAGGTGACTTATTGTCGCTCCTCGGCTCCTCGGCTCCTCTGCTCCTCGTCGCTACGCGTCTGCCGTTGCCGCCCCCCCCCTTCCCTCCCTGCCACAAAATGGAGGGAGGAATCTGGAGATAATCTCCCCCTTTCCTACATCTGATTACAACTGTGAGGCAGCAACGTTAAATCCCTCTCTCCGTCATTGTGTGTGTGTGGGGAGATATTGGGGGGGGGGGTAATAGACGGATAAAAAAGAGGGTAAAGAGAGATAACAACAACAGCTAGCCAAGGAAACAGCATAATTGTCAATCCATTCTCCTGGGGAGAGAGAGAGAGAGAGAGAGAGAGAGGAAGAGTGGTGCAAATGCATGAATGAAACTGTCTCAAAAATCTGTATCTCTCTCCCTCACCTGTTCCCTCTCTCTCTCTCTCTCTCTCAACATCTTGTCTTGTTGCCATGGGAACTAAAACTGGCAGTGCGAATGAACTGAAGGCTCTGAGCAGCCGAGTGCCACACGTCATCTGTGTTCCCATGACGACAATCTGACCGTAATATCATCTGTATCCAGTAGGTGGGGCCGGTTTCATGTGTGATGTAATTCACGTCCTGCCTCCCACAATGAACTTCTACAGCATTACATCTGCATTTAACGCTGCAGTTCACCGATTGAATAGGCATAGAAAACAGACTTTAATTAAATAATAGAAATAGCCAGGACCATTTAAATAGAAAAGTAAAAAGGAAGATAATGTGAAGCAGCAATTATCATTATGTATTTTTATCCTTTCTAGATAAATATTTCATATTTCACTTTCATTTCACAGGTGGTGGAGTTTGTATGTGTGCGGAACATACTGCGTGTGTGCGCACACGTGTAGGCTATACGTCTGTTTTGGAGTTTAAAGTTACTGTGTCAGATTAGGTTTCAGAGATACAGTAGTTGATCCGTCAGAACGGTTTCAGTCAGTTCAACAGATTAATATGGGCTGGACTATCAGTACACTGGGGGTTGGGTGGTCATGACAACGCTGGCTTGGGCAGCTGTTGCTGTAAGAGCAAGGGAGACTGCATCATAGCCGTCATTTTATTATTTTATAGCCTACTTAATTCGCACCTACACCACTTCTTAAGGCCTACTACTGTATGCTGCCCCAGCGACCTGACTCCGGATAAGCGGGAGAAGATGGATGGATGGATGGACTTGTGTGTAGCCCATTGAAATAATGTTGACATTTATATCATTCAAATGTCTCAGTGAGAACATGACTGCATTTTGTTAAATTTGACACATACTGTATATTTTAAAGGTTTCTGGTTGCTTAATATGCTTAATGTGATCCAGGATAAACCAAAGATAATCACCATGTCTTCTTATCCTCATATTTATCCTTATTTCTTACCTGTTCCTTGTTCCCATCATGCTTAGTGGGTCAGTGAAATGTTAAGGCTTGTCAGTTATCTCGTGTCATGATTTAGACCAAAGCATAATTTGGTAAATCAAACTTAAAAGTACAAAACTTGTTACATTTTTAGCCCTGTAAAGCAGCGTTTTTGACACTTTAGATTATAAGCAAATTTATGCAGCAGTAGAGCTTTAATCAATACAAAAATATAGGTATGATTTAAAAATGAGCATTATATGTTAAAGGTTGTTCAAAATAAAAAAGGTTGTTCAAAAGTACATAGCAAAACAAAGAGAGCTTGAGCATACAGACCGATGTCTGTAATTATATTAGTTCAGCTTTCATTTTCCAAAAGG
>JAODUE010035706.1:0-5000 GCA_027564755.1 Amblyopsis hoosieri
CACCCCAGCTCTGAGCCTGACTCCACCTTTAAAGTGTACCTGCACCCCAGCTCTGAGCCTGACTCCTCCTTTAAAGTATAACTACACCCCAGCACTGAGCCTGACTCCACCTTTAAAGTGTAACTGCACCCCAGCACTGAGCCTGACTCCATCTTTAAAGTGTACCTGCACCCCAGCTCTGAGCCTGTCTCCTCCTTTAAAGTATAACTACACCCCAGCACTGAGCCTGACTACACCTTTAAAGTATAACTGCACCCCAGCACTGAGCCTGACTCCATCTTTAAAGTGTACCTGCACCCCAGCTCTGAGCCTGTCTCCTCCTTTAAAGTATAACTACACCCCAGCACTGAGCCTGACTACACCTTTAAAGTATAACTGCACCCCAGCACTAAGCCTGAGCCCGATGTCACATTTCACAGTGTTTGTGTTGCTTGTTGCGTGTTGCGTGTTGCGTGTTGTGTGTTGCGTGTTGCATAACAGGTGAACATGTGTTCTGACAGGGAGAACAAGGATTACCTGGAGTGGGAAAACCTGGCCTCAAAGGAGACAAGGTCAGTGTGTGTGTGTGTGTGTCTGTCTGTCTGTCTGTGGGCATGTCATACAATGACCTGTGTGTGTGTGTGTGTGTGTGTGTGTGTGTGTGTGTGTGTGTGTGTGTGTGTGTGTGTGCCTCCATGCCCTGCTAATCTCCGGTCCACCACCAGGGGGAGTGTGGCACTTGCCAGCCATTGGAGGTGGGCGGCGCCCCTTCTGTCTACAAGGTTGCTGGTGAGCCCGGCCCCCCGGGGCCCCCCGGACCTTCCGGAGTGGGGGCTCAGGGCCAGCAGGTGAGATTAGCTTACCTGCCGCTAGCTTGATAGCTACACTGTGTCTATCTGTAGCTAAATGCAGCTAACTGCAGCTAACAGTAGCTAACTGCAGCTAAATGTAGCTAACTGCAGCTAACAGTAGCTAACTGTAGCTAACTTTGGCTAATTGTAGCTAGTGCTGCTTGTGTGTTTCATAGTGCGTTTACATTGTGTGTGTGTGTCTGTGTAGCTGTGTATGTACAGTATATGTGTGTGTATGTGTGTTTTAGACACTAGCACCATGGTGTTGGATTTGACCCAAAGGAAGTTCTGCTATCTTCTCGTAAAGCCTGTCCTGTACGCGTGTGGTTAATGCTGCCTTACCTGAATGTGTGCGTGTGTGTTTTCTCACCACAGGGTCTGCCTGGTCTTGCTGGAGCGAAAGGAGAGAAGGTTTGTCCCACGGAGATATTCCTTGATATGTTCCACCTTAAACCGAGATAACCTGTATTGAACCATAAGCCCCTTTAGTGGCACTAACAGTCTGCCCTAAATACCCTGTTAATTAACCCCTTTAGGGGCATTAACAGTCTGCCCTAAATACCCTGTTAATTAACCCCTTAGGGGCATCAACAGTCTGCCCTAAATACCCTGTTAATTAACCCCTTTAGGGGCACTAACAGTCTGCCCTAAATACCCTGTTAATTAACCCCTTTAGGGGCATTAACAGTCTGCCCTAAACACCCTGTTAATTAACCCCTTTAGGGGCATTAACAGTCTGTCCTAAATACCCTGTTAATTAACCCCAGCTGTTATTTACATTGTATGGGAACGCTCCATTCAGAAAACCTGACTGATCGCTGTCCAGCTTGTTGGGTTTTGTAAGTGTTCGGCCCCACGATGGTCAGGTTCTGATTGGCTGACGGTGGTCCAATCACCTGATACTTATTTGATTGACACGTCCTGGCCCAACTATGTATCAGCCAATTCCATTTTCACACTTAATTTCAAATATTGAAAGACTTTTCCCTTATCTAATGTACTATATAGCACTATTAGGACTTCTGTCCTATAAGCAACTCTGTGCTGAATGTCTTAAGCCGCAGACACACTCCAAGGGGCTAGCAGCGACGTAGCGATGAGAGACAATTGAAAGTCATTGAGGTTCACTTCAACTTAAAGCGACGACGGTTGGCGACACGAAATTGACGGGTACTAAGTGAAACAAATCTCAACTTCTGGCAACGCGATTGAGGCGACCAGCGGGAGCTAAGGATATCATTGACTGACAGACTGCCTGAAAACATTTTGGGAGGGAAATATACGAGAGGGTTACCTAGGCAACCAAAGCCTGGAATGTAAACAAGCGTTCTATTTTCAGCTACACAGCGTATTGCTTGCCGTGTGTCTGGGACTTAATACATATAACATTCTGTAAGCTATATCACTGGGGGAAGTAGATTTTCATTGGCTGTTGAAGTTGTCCCTTACATGTCTGCATACAGAATTCCAATGCAACGCCAGTGCAGTGCTTTATTTACTAATTTCAGTCTATTCCTATTATTTAAAGCAGTAACCATAGTCTACTTATTTAACAGATTTACACGATTTGCATACAGCCATACTCATGTCGTTAAGATTCCCAACAAATCAATCAAACTATCTCTCCTCAAGTATAGGCGGGTCTTGGCGCAGTTAGTCAGCGCTCTGTCCCAGACTATATGCCAGGTTTATGGCTCTGAAATACTATAGAACGCAGGTAAAGGCTGGCTCTGCAATACAATAGAATGGATGTCTAAACTCTGGCTCTGCGAGACTGTAGAACGCAAGTACAGGCTGGCTCTACGAGATTAGGTCCATCTTCACTGGCAGAACATATGGTGGAGCTCGGGACCAGAGGTGTCAAACGCGTTTGACACCAACGTTCGTCTTTGTTTTGAATGCACCTCTGGACAGTCCTACCAGACTAGTGAATGACCTGATAAAGGCGGGCTTCTCTGTTACCAGGGAAACCAGGGAGAGCGAGGAGACGGCGGACTGGTTGGGTCGCCTGGAGCCCCGGGGCTCCCTGGTGAACCCGGTCGTGATGGAACCCTGGGTCTGAAGGGAGAGAAGGTACTGATGTCCTCTATCTATCTATCTATCTATCTATCTATCTATATTTCTGTCTGTCTGTCTGTCTGTCTGTCTATCTATATTTCTGTCTGTCTGTCTATCTAGATATCTATCTATCTATCTATCTATCTATCTATCTATCTATACATATTGTATAGCTATCAGCCGGTAAGGGGGATGTCATTTGTTTCCACACTAACATGTGGTACCTGTGCATATCTTTTGAGCTTGACCCTGACCTGGTCTGTTGCCAGGGCGATGCCTGCGCCAGCTGTTCGCCCTTGAGTACGCCGGTCGATGGGAGCGAGGCAGTGCCTGGGCCCAAGGGAGAGAGAGGAGAGCCCGGTCCGCCGGGAGAGGGCAGGCCCGGCAAACATGTGAGTCCAGTCAGGCACACTGAACCAATCTGGGGCCCAGGTCCAGTATCACTAATGCTGCGTTCACATGGAACACTGAAGACTGTAGATGTTCTTACTAGACTCACTTATCCAGCTTTAGCTCAGTTACAGTCTCAATAGTCCACCTTTAGTCCAGATCCTTTCTCACTAGGTCACCTTTAGCTCAGATTCAAGTAAAACTTCAAGGTACAATCAGCTAAATGTAAGCTAATACACTTTTAGTCAAATTTACCAAATATCTCCTCGCATTTCGCTAGCTTTACGTTCTCTGTGGGTGCTGAAAAAACAATAATACACATCTACACAGCCCTGGCGAACACCTCTCACATCAACAAAGCCGTAGTACTATGCTTTGCTTCACAATGCATTTCGATTGTGGTGCAGCTTCTGAGGGAGCACCTTATGGCAATCTTTCTCCCGCATTGCTGACTCCCCCTTTAAAGCCTTTAAAGCGAGACCAGAACAGCCTCTCGAGAATCCTTAACAGCACAAAATGCTGGGACGGTTCTGGAACTACTGGACATTTAAGTGCGGAATGGAATCCGATTGGACAGATAACAGGCAGATGTGCCAATGATTGTCCTTCTGTTTCAGGGCAAACCAGGCTTGCCAGGGACACAGGGACCCCCAGGTCCTAAAGGAAGTCAGGTATGGTGTTTGTGTCTATTTTGGTAGATGCTTTCCACTTGTGAAGGTGATGCCTTCTGTTGTGGTTTAATGTTGATGCATCTGAAGGCATCGCATGCATATGTCATGGCGAAAGCAGTCTTTTAATTCCCTTTAAAGGTTTGGGGGAAAAAAAACATGGCATATGATTGATTGATCATGGCTAAATTATCCACTAACAGATGGGCAACATAGAATACATATTTATGTTTCAAGTTTGGTCTCTGAGACCCCACCCCTTCTCCCCTCCCCCCTCCCTTCTTCGCCACCATGGTCTGTGATTAACTCATGTTCCCCAATGTAGAGGTTGCTACCTAGTCAAAGTAGGCATTCTGCTACACGCAAGCTAGTGCTCCAGTGAATATAAAATACGCCACAGGTGCAGGATCACTCAGCGGGCAATGTAAAAGCCCAGGCTGTGATGTTACCATAGCAACTTACGTTAGTAAGAGCACAGCTATGTCTTTTTTGCAGCTTTGGCTTGGTTTTTTTATTTATTGTTTTAACATTATTGAAATGCCCATAACACATTATCTTTAAAGAGTACTGTTTCAAAAAAATAGCTTTAGTCTATTTGTCATTGAAATCATTTTCATTCTAAATAGTTTTAGTCTATTTGAGTCAATAATTATTCATTACATTTTAGTCAGCTTTTGGTCAAAATGTTTTCTCTCTTCAAACAAATGCAAAAGTCTAATACCGGTGTGGTCTGTTGCATGCAGATGGTCATAGTAGACAGTCAAGATAACCCTTTATTCGGCCTGGTAGCACAATTTAACAAGTTATTTTGTCCCTTCAAATTCATTCATTCATTTTAACCTGGAAGGCAACTAAGGTAAGGAATAAAGATTAGCGCTATAGAGTTTTTAAAAGTAAGTGTGAAACTGCGGTAAATAATATGCAGGCAGAGTTTTTAAATCTAAATTATACTACTAACATTTTCGTCTCGTCTCGTCAATGAAAACACACCTTAAATTTAGTCATAGTTTTTTTTTTTTCAAGGATCTATTTTCGTCTCCTTAACGTCTCAGGG
>JAODUE010035706.1:10000-18096 GCA_027564755.1 Amblyopsis hoosieri
CTTCAACAGGCACTAACCAGTATGGAGAATTGTACGCACTTCAGGAATCATGAGTTAAGAAAATGTATTTAATGGTCAGCTACCATACGTTCTTTTTTATTTGGGAGAACCTTTATTATAAGAATTAGTGAATACAAATGAATAATGCTGGTCCTATCAGAGATACACCTGAACGAATCTTCCAAACTAACAAACGAAATGGTTGGTGTCATGTGATGTTATTATTCGTTTGTTTTCTTGTTCTTGACTACCGGTGGAGACGAGTGACTAGTCTATGACTGGCAACACATCAGGTTCAACCTCAGTTCCTTTTTACAGGGTATCCCTGGCAACGATGGGTCTCCAGGGCGACCATGTTCGCCCGGATACATCGTAAGTAAACCCAACGAGACCTCCTGGTCTCGTTAGCAGGCGCTGCCATGGCTCAACGGCACATGGGCGGACACTACAGAACATGACTGTACTGTCTGTGATGTTGTGAATGAACACAACTGATATATACTGATCATATATGGGAGTTAGGGGTGTCACGATATCAGATTTTCACTACACGATAATCATGGTAAATCTCTATGGATTCTAAATAACAATATTATCGCGATATCTATTTATATAAATAATGCTATCAGAACTTTGTTTGTGTGTTTTGTTGTGCGAGGCATCACAAAGCTTTTTATTTTTAATATGTAGTAGCAGCAGATGTCCAAAAGATGGCGTGGTGTATAATCCTTGATGGGATCTCAAGCTCTGGGACTCAGTAGTACTATGTGAGGCAATGTTTATGTTTTCCATGGTAAGGCAGTGTGATGGTGATGGAGAGAAAACATGACAAAAAGGCTTTGGGATTGGAATATTGAGACTTAAAAATGTTTTGATGGTGGTGACGTTTGGCAATGGGGCATTTTTTATTATCACGGTATATATCGCGACACCCCTAATGGGAATATATATCGTATGTAACTTGGACACAAGTTACTAAAGTGTGCATTTGATTGTGAACATCTGACAGACTGCACAGACCAACAGACATTAAAAATCAGATCATGTAGTAGACATGTCTATGCCGAGACAGTTGGCTCAAGGACACGCAGGTATGTCAGGAAACGAACCCTAACAAACCACTAGCCTGTCCTTGCCTTTACAAAACATCTGTTTTGTGAACCATTGTAATTCTTTTGTGAAGATACAAATCAAATTTTTCTGTGCTGTGCTCATGTGCGGTGCCCCCTAGTGTTTGTATTGTGTAAACGATCCTTACATGTTAAACTTGTGACCACACTACCTGTTTCCTGGTCATCTTTCTGGTTCATTTAGCCTCGAACTGAGCATGTCATGATGACCGTTTTGCCTTAAGGCCCATTCGACAATCACACTGTTAATCTTGTATTTTTCATTTCTCATAAGCAGTCATGGGTCTCAGCTTCTGATTGGCTGATACGAGAACAAGGGGGTGGGTTGGGTGTGATGTCATTGTACTGAAGAAGTAATCTTGAGATGCATGCGTATTACAAGGTTCACAATTTATAGCCACATTATGAGCCTATATGGCATCATGTTCATAACAGCATATTTATGTAATGCAAGCCTTCATAAACGTATAATTGAGGCTTTGTTAAGACTTAATAAATGCTTCATTAAGGCTTTGTTAATGTTTCATAAAGGCTTTAATAATGGCAGGGTCAGTCAATGTTAAGCTCAAATCAAAACAGTATTGCTGCCTCACACATCGAAAGGCATTGTGAAGCAAAGCGTAGTGCTGCGGCTTTGTTGAGACGAGCAGTGTTTGCCACTTGGTTTATGTTCCTGTTTGTGGAACCAGGGCTGAATCAGATCATTGTTTCAACACGCACAGAGAATGGTAAGATAATGAAATGCAAGGAGATATTTGGTTAATTTGGCAAAAAGTGTATTAGCTTACATTTAGCTTGCAATAGCTGACTATACCTTTAAGGCTTAAAGGTAAGCTGTCATTAAGCCATCATAAAGGCTTTATTAAGGCTTCGTTAAGCTGTCATTAAGGCGTCATAAAGGCTTTATTAAGGCTTCGTTAAGCTGTCATAAAGGCTTCATAAAGGCTTTATTAAGACTTCGTTAAGCTGTCATAAAGGCGTCATAAAGGCTTTATTAAGGCTTTGTTAAGATGTCATTAAGGCTTCATAAAGGCTTTATTAAGACTTCGTTAAGATGTCATAAAGGCTTTATTAAGGCTTCGTTAAGCTGTCATTAAGGCTTCATAAAGGCTTTATTACGGCTTCATAAAGTATTAATTAAGAGTTTCTCTACACATCTATAAGCAGTTTGACTGCAGTGGAAATCCAGTCAGCCCCTGTTCCACACACACACACACACACAAACACACTAGAGGGGCAGGTTTCTAGAGTGAAATAGTGAAAATTGAAAATAGACTTCGAGAGAAACACTTTGACATACCGAGTGTGTGTGTGTGTGTGTGTGTGTGTGTGTGTGTGTGTGTGTGTGTGTGTGTGCGTGTGTGTGTGTGTGTGCTAATGGACATTGGCCTCATTTCAGCCAATCACGCGTTGCAGTGAGGAGACTCTCTAGTTAATACCTCTGAACAGAAGGCTTGTAAAGTCTGACACGCACGCACACACACACACACACACACACACACACACATGTATTTTTAATGGAAACATGTGTTTCCCGGTACACCTTGGAGCCACAGCTTGTAGGTTAGAGAGTGTGTGTGTGATATGCTTATGCAGAGCCATAGCCCCTCTGTGAATGTTAATTAGGCCTGACTGTAATTAGTTCTGCATTCGCAATTATTTTGCAATCAATATTTTGGACCTGTAAATCACTTTAATGGATGATGCGCCGTCCGTTATAATTTTAATGTGACATTTCAAATGTCACACACCACATGGACAGCCAGGGGGCGCTGTTTACTTGATAACTATAGGGAATTGATTGAACCATAATTTTACAGTAAACAAAGCCAATCGGGTCTGTATTGGCCGAGGTTAGCCCTCGGTACTTGTAAGCAATAAAACCCAATGCTAAATGCACATTTCAGATTCAGAGCATAATGGCTCTTGTTGATTGAAGTGCAGGAGGGCTTAATGCACATCACTAAACAAGGAATAATCACAAACATGAAACAAAGTACTTGCCCCTAAAGCAAGTGATGGTTGGTGCACTTAAATAATCTGTCCAGAATCAATCTCACTAACAACTTTCATTCATAAATAGATAGAAACCGACAAGCATCTTTCTCAGAGTTGATGTTGATATGGGCAAATAGACACCAACCCTTCACTGACTGTATGCACAGAAGCATGCTTGAGGAATTAGCCAGTAGACTTAGACTACATTCACACTAATACCTTTTGGTTTTAAAACCTCTAACTTTTGCTATACATTCACTTTTTTCATTCATATCACCACGGAGTTTTACTTTGAAATCGTTTGGCCCGCATTGCTGTTTGAGAACAATGGTGCATGTTTGTTTTCTGATTGGGTCAGTCACGATGTATTAAAGTAAACTATCTGCAGAAAACTAACGGCATTAACCCATGGATGCCAGTGGCGAATGCAACATGGATAATTAAATGACAAGCCTTATTGTACAGTTATATTCTGCATTTTATAATGCTACAACTGCCTACATTCACAGGAGGTAATCTGTTTTGACATGCATGCCCAGTGTATCTGACTGGTCTGGATATGCGTTTTGTTCAGTATTGTTGTGCATGTAAACACAGCCAGATAATGCAGAGCCAAGACACGTACTATTTGGAAGCTCTCGTGCAATTTTACTAGTTTCAATTAGGGATGTTCCCAACGGCTAATGTCCCTGACGTTTAAACTGAAGTTTAAACTTAGACTAGTCGAATAATCTAAACATAAATAACACTTATTAAGATAAAATAAATATTTAGCACAATTTAATATATTGAAGAATGTGATTAACGGTTTCAATTGTCTCTTAAACAAAACATTTTTTATGTGAATGTTTGCCTTGTAAGTTTAACCGACTAGTATTTATGTTGTCGACTAGCGAGAGCAGCAACATTTAATTGACTAGTCGACTAATTGTGCACATCCCTAGAAACATATGATTAGCATAATGCACTTTACACCTGCGGTGGATACCTACCGCATTACTTCTCAGCTGAAAACGTTTACAAAACAGCTGCTTCACGAAACAATACATTACATTACATCCTGACCATAAGTGTGTGTGTTGTGGATCATTCATGTCAAGTTGCCCATGGTTACAGTGAGTTGTGTAACGTACCTATAATGGACCCACGTACCACTTCTTGTTGCTCACTGCATTTGCATTCCTTCCCCTTTAGAAGAACCCAGGTGAGCACCTCCTGCCCCAGGATGACACGGGCGTTGATAAGGTGCGGTGCATTGTGGGAAATGTTTTTTGATAAGTGTTGTTTTAGGGATGCATCAATAGAGTGGCAGAAATGCGAGATTGGTGTTAGTCCGATTTTCCTTTCTAATGGCCGATATGGAAAACCGATCTTTGTTGTCAATTAAATGGCCGTCAGTTCTTTATTAATGTTGACTTATCTTGATTTAATGCGTTTACATGGATTTGAAATTGAGCTTAAATTCATGAATAATATATTTTAATTTCTAAAATCAGTATCGATTGATTATGCTTGATAATTGGCAAAAAAAACAAAACAATCGTTGCATCAATACCTTTATTTAAGCTTATTGTTCAAGGTCTGTAGCTGTATGTGTGTGTGTGTGTGTGTGTGTGTGTGTGTGTGTGTGTCACAGGAGAGCTGTGGGGAGGGCTGCACCCAGGGCCTGCCCGGGGTCCCGGGCATGTCGGGACCCAAGGGAGAGAAAGGAGAGCAGGGCAAACCTGCTGTGGAGGACGGCTGTGAGAAGGTGCTTTTACCTGCATCACTGCAGTACATTCAGAGTGCAGTACATTTACACTGCTGTATATTCACAGTACAGTACATTTACACTGCTGTACAGTACATTTACACTGTTGTACATTCACAGTACAGTACATTTACACTGTTGTACATTCACAGTACAGTACATTTACACTGCAGTACATTCAGAGTGCAGTACATTTACACTGCTGTACTGTATATTTACCCTTGCTCTGCCAAAAGTTTCTCCAAATTCATGATTCAAACTTCCAGAAGTTATTGTGTTTGTGTTCCTGGTTTGACACTAGAGTGATGTGGTGGACCTATGGTAGAACTACACCATGTGTGTGTGTGTGTGTGTGTGTGTCTGTGTGCATGTGTGTGTGTGTGTGTGTGTGTTGTTTTGCAGTGTTTGGATACACACCGAGAGCAGGCAACCCAACCGGTCAGTGGTGCACACGCATACACACACACACACACACACACACATAGAATCTCTCACACACACACACACACACACACACACACACACAAGTCAGTGTGCTGATGCTGTCTTCCACAGAGTCGGGATCGTGTGGGAAACCCAGGACAGCCAGGCTCACCTGGGAAGCCTGGGGAGCCTGTGAGTTAGTGTGTGCGTTTCTGTGTGTGTGTGTGTGTGTGTGTGTGTGTGTGCGTGTGTGTGTGTGAGCACAGTGTGTTGGATCTAACGATCATGCACTTCTCCCTCCGTAGGGTTCTCCAGGACAACGGGGCGAGCCGGGTCATGCAGGTCACATGGTGAGCCCTCGTTAAGGCCTCGTTAAGGCCTCGTTAACCTGCGATGAGCCCTGCACTAACCCTGTAATAACAGTGATGCAGTGAAACTCCGATATGGACGCATATCGCTCCTGGTTGTCCTCATCCTTCTGGGCGTGATGGGCCTGCCCCATGATGATCCCAGGGTGCTGTAAAGCTGGTGCACTACCATAGTAGTACTGTGTTAGCCTAGCACTGCATTATACTGTAGTATTATACTGTGGTATTGTTGTACTGCAACCCCGCTTCACTGGGCGTTCAGCAGTGTTGTATCAGTGGAGCTACTTCGGTACAAGGCTTTATGTCTTGTCATTAGGCACAGCTGTACAGTCTGTTTAACTGCGTTTCTGTATGTTGTGCAGCTTCTGTGTGTGGTGAGGCCACAGTGCCCCCTAGTGGCTCTTAGGAGAAATTTCAGCCTTTGAACTTCAGTGTGTGTTTGTGTGAAAGGACCTTTCGCACGACACGACTGGGAAAACTTGAATGTCACAATAGGTAACCTTTAAAGGTAGTCTCCATCTGTGTATAACTAGCCCTGTGGTCCAAACTAAAACTTTTGTGTGTGTGTGTGTGTGTGTGTGCTTGCCACTCCCAAACCTCGGGTTAGATAGAGACTTAGACAACCCTCTACCCCTCCTCTGTACTGCACAGGTGTTTTTCTAGACAGTGAGCTTTAACACAATCGAGGAGTGAAGCTTTAACTGTTTTGTACATACACGCCTGTTGCCCCGTCTGAGGTGATATAGGTGTCTGTCTCACTGCCTGTCTGAGGACAAAGATGTGTGTCTCACTGCCAATGCCTGTCTGAGGTGATATAGGTGTCTCTCTCACTGCCTGTCTCCCTTCACAGGGCCCCCCCGGGTTCCCAGGCCCTCAGGGACCAAGCGGTCAATCTGTAAGTGACACAACACACATCAAACATTAACAGATTAGCATGGAGGGCCTAGCATTGTAAGATCACCCTGATTAGCATGGAGGGCCTAGCATTGTAAGATCACCCTGTTGATCCAAGCTCCAATTTATTTTTACCACGAGTATCAGTGTGGAACACCTCAATGCAAAAGTGCTTGTCGCCCGTTTAGAAAATAATCTGGCCAAAAGTACATTTTGGTTTCCACCCGCGCTCTAGCTTTTTTTTTTACACTTACCGATTGGGTGAGGTAAAGGTAGGCCAATCGTCTGTAAGGACGTTTGATTGAAACACGTTAGCACTGCCTTTGTAACAAACACTTTTGAATGGAGGGGTTCCAGACGGTGAAGTCAACCTAGCTGGCGAGATCAGGATGGTCTCACGAGGCTATGAAGGGCTCACGGTGTGGCACTAAATGTATAGCATATTATATTGGATATGTGGCATCCAATATTACTCTAACGTTATGTTTGTTTTATACCATAAAACATCTTAGCTAATAGCTAAACAGAGAGCAATATTACTGCTTCTGTTGTGTAAAACTTATCAGCAACACATTGTAATGAATTGAGAATTAATAAACATATGAGCTGTATTTAATGAAGCACATCTATCATGGTTGTTTATTTCATCCTCCGCTGGCTTCTGCTGGGTCTACGATGCTGCTCAGACTCTAGCGCACCAACTGGATGGCTCTTAAATATGATTTTATTATGTAGAAACACTTCAGCCATCCTCTCCGCTCCTCTCCTCCCCTCTCCTCTTCTCTTGTATCCTCTCCTCTCCTCCTCTCCAGGGACAGCAGGGCGAACAGGGATCTTCTGGACTCCCAGGCGTGAAGGGTGAACAGGTGAATCTCTCCAGCTATTTTCATCCACGTTTGAAACCTTGAATATTAATGACTTCTCCCTGTTTGATGGATTGCCTGTTGTTGACATTTGACCCCAGGGGCCCCCTGGGACCCCTGGATACCCAGGCTCCATGGGAGCGCCAGGAATGTCTGTAAGTTACCCCCCACCCCACAGTCTGTGCATACAGCCAGCAGGTGCTACATGTGTAATACTCCCCAGGGCCAACAGGTGGTGATGTATCAATAACACATGCCTCAAACTCCCCAGGGTATGAAGGGGGAACGAGGAAGCCCTGGTTCCGCCGGCCAGAAAGGAGAATCTGTAAGTAACGTGATCTCAGATGTGATGTCAGATATGAAGTAACGTGATGTAAGATGTGATGTCAGATGTGAAGTAACGTGATGTAAGATGTGATGTCAGATGTGAAGTAACGTGATGTCATATGTGATGTGATGTAACGTGATGTCATGTGAAGTAACATGATGTAAGATGTGATGTCAGATGTGAAGTAACGTGATGTAAGATGTGATGTCAGATGTGAAGTAACGTGATGTCAGATGTGATGTCAGATATGAAGTAACGTGATGTAAGATGTGAAGTAACGTGATGTAAGATGTGATGTCAGATGTGAAGTAACGTGATGTCATATGTGATGTGATGTAACGT
>JAODUE010035717.1:0-20493 GCA_027564755.1 Amblyopsis hoosieri
TGAAGCACTTTGTGTTACATGAATTTGTATGAAAAGTGCTATATAAATAAAGATTGATTGATTGATTGATTGATGATGATCATTTTATGCAACAATCCTGCCAGTGTGAATTTCCATTACACAAGGTCCATTACACACCTAGAGGCTGGTGATGAGATCCTTAAAATGTGATCCAACACTGTAAAAAGCATAATGAAAAACAAATCGTAAAACTAAGCTACTGTAGTGTAGCCTTCAGTTTAAATTCCGAGTGAATCTGTCTGGAAAGCCTAGGAATCATTCTAATTATGTCAGAGTAGCAACTGAACTTTCTAATCAGCATCATGTTGATATGGACGTGGTTTAGATGTGTGCCAACAGCGAAAACAACCAGATGGTTTATCCAATCAACCAGGTTAACTGTAGTGTACCTTGTTGCCTTATTAAGGTAGTGTGTCGTCTGTCTACTAAAGGAAGAACTATGAACCACACATGCACTAATTAAGGTACCTGTATCTGAATATCACATTCACGTAAACATAACCAACTACCAATGTTTTCTATAAATTAAGTGAATCTGATAGACTTACACAATTCACAAATCTCAGCCCCATCATAATTTTCTATGGGAATAAGGCCCAATCTATTTGAACAGATCTGAAATATTGTTTTATCTACACAATCCAATTTATATGCATCTACTGTGAAGTAAGAAATTGTGTCACATGCTAGTTCTTCATGTTGTATAATTGGATATTTAAATGTAAGATAATGTATTTATTTAAATGTTAGGATCACAACTTGGATGGTAAAGCACCTTTTTAAAGTCTTTCAATATTAATATTTATAATTGACCAGATTTCATTGTTATATTTAGTTAATTTAAACAAAGCAGTGACCTGTTAAGATTGTGTTATGTAATTTCTACAATACAATACTGCTGTATGTAAAAAATATATTTGTGAATGTGAAAGATGACCTGTAAACTGTTTGCACATTACATTTCAGCTTCAAGAAGCATTATCAAAAGAGTACCAATGATTACAAACTAAAGAGCCAAAGTGGCTTTTAAAAACAAGATAATACAGTTGCATACTTACTTTTACTGTTTAACCCATTGGTTAATTATTGGCAAATTTTGAAACATTTTGAGTGACTTACTGTATGTTAGCATGTGACCGTTATGTTCCTATGTCCTGTTACAGTATTCCATTTGCACTTTCATAACATGACTGTGATCCTGAACGAATTGTATACTGACATTCCTGTGCCTTACTCCTGCCATTTTAAAGGGCATCTGGAAAGGTTATAGTTTCTCTGGAGGAGTAACACCTGCAGAGAAAACCTGTGACAATTCAGTCACAAGGATAAATGTCCCACTGAATGTATGAAAGTTTAAATGAATACATGTATTAAACAATACAGTGTAATCAGTTTCAATTGCCATAGCAGTCATTCTGAATGTGTCTGAGTGTCCACTTTAATGAATAATATTAATTTATAAAATTTTAAAGAATATTAGACTAGGTGAAATGAGCGCCAGTTGGGCCTTTTTACTACCCTTCCTAACAAAGGAGGCTAATTTCAAGACGCCGATGCTTTGAACACACGCATGATCTAGATGAGCTCGTTTTAAACCATAAAGACATCGGTGGCACCCACGGTGTATCATTTGCATGATTTCATCATTCCCGAGCCTTGGAGGAAATCCCTCCAGAATAGACTCATTACAGATTCATGCTATTGAAACCAACCAATTACTTTTCCCTTTGTCTAAAGTCTAGAACGTCTTCTAATGTTCCAACTTCGAGACATGAACACGATCACGATCATTTCTCCTGTTACTGTACAAACATGATTGGGTAAATGTTTGAGCTATTGTACGGTGGGTATTGTACAAGTAGCACTAGCTTTTTGAGGTTCACACACACTGACAAAACATGAAGTCTGGTGGAAAAAAGAGAACTCTTGCCTACGTTGGATTTCATTTTAATTTGACTCAAGGTAATTTCAATGTCATTAACATTGGTTTCACAGTGAATGTAAAAAAAGAAAAAAAATTACACTTGCCTAGAAATGGCTGTTAATTCTAACTTTTGTTTTTGTAAATATAAAACAGTTGCTGCTGTTGCTGCTACAGTAGATCAACATGCTCACTGCGTCGTGTCTAGTAAGTCAGTCATTTATAATAGAGAGGGACTCGACTTGGGCTGTTGATGGATAAAGGCTGTACTGGCATCATTTTTGTAATGTGGATCTCATCAATCGCTTCCAGATTTTGCTTGGGATTCATAGATTAAATGATATGTTGTTCGTAATTCCATTATTTACAGTTTTGTTTTTCTGTTACAAATGGACAATAAGAAAAGCCCTTAGTCTGTCTTTTTGGCGAAAATATTTACATTTCTCTACTGACAAAATCTGTTTTTTGGCAAAAATATCTTGCTATAACAGTTTCACTAGCTGCCTGAACAGACAAAGAATAAAAAAATAAAACCCACGGAACTTTTAACCTTAATTTGGCCTCTGAGTCTCCATCATTTGTCCTGCAGTATTAAGACATATTAGTATTTGTTCTTCAATCTACTAGTACATTACCTGACAGAATTGTTTCCTGTGTGCAGTCACACAGCACATATACTTTCTCCGATGGTGTTCTCATTTGTTTATACTGATAATTTACACACCGTACGTGCGTGTGCATGTGTGTGTGTGTGTGTGTGTGCATGTGTGTGTGCGTGCGTGCGTGCGTGTGAGAGAGCTCAGTAGCCGGCTGCACGACCCATCTTCCTGTGGTCAGATACAGCTGTGATGCAGCTGTTTTGCCTCGCCACCGCATTCACCACATTGAAGAAGTACTTCCAGTCCTTCACGCTGTGCCCAAGAGCTCCCAGGCTGTCTATTACTGACTAAACAGAACGCACACACACCAAACATTAACCCAGGTCGACGTTAAGCATCCAGTCAGATGGCGGTAATGAATGTATGCTAATGTTTACCTGGTCAAAGCCACCTTCAAACTTCAAATCGTTCTTGGAATCAACCAATACAATGGGGGCAGCAATGGCGTCTTTCAGACTCATGCCTAACCACAGATGGTTCATTATAGACTGCGAAACAAACAAAATAATTAATGTCTACTGGTGTCTAGTATCTAGTAAGACATACTGTATAGCTTATTTAGTGGACACTGTCTCAAACAACTCATAATTTAATGTTCATATTATTGACATAAACATCCAGGCAAGCAGACGACAGACAGACAGACAGGCAGACAGACAGACAGACAGGCAGACAGACAGGGCCAGACAAAGACACAAGCAGACAGACAGACAGACAGACATATAAACATGCAGACAGACAGACAGGCAGACAGACAGACACATAAACATGCAGACAGGCAGACAGACAAAGACACAAGCAGACAGACAGACAGACAGACACATAAACATGCAGACAGGCAGACAGACAGGCAGACAGACACATAAACATGCAGACAGGCAGACAGAGTATATCTGAGTGTGTCAGTACCAAAGCCATTGCTGTGGTGATCATGCTTCCCCCTGACCCGCCAATCACCAGAACGTCTCTGGAGTCGACAGACTCCAGAATAGCTGGGGCCATGAAGGAGGGAGGCTGCTCGCCTGAAGGAACAGCACCAGGAATGACACACAACCATTTGCTACTGGCAGTGGATAGCAAACACACACCGACATACCATACATATTATTAACATAAATTCACTGCAATAATTCACTCAAAAACTATGTTTGGTGTACCAGTTTCTCCCAGTCTGAAAAGTCTGAGAGGGAAAAGGTTGCAGTCCTAGTGTGTTTGTTTTACTGATGAAACAGAGCTAATGAAGGGTCAGTTGCTTTACATAAATAAAGATGTTACTTTGCCCTGAAATGTGTGGCCATGAAATGTTGTGACCCTGGTTACCACTGGACCGAAAACGTATACACTACAGTACAGCATTAACCGGTTCTATAAGAATCCTGTAGAACAGGTTCCTCTAGAATCCCCAATTAGTAATAAATATATCATATCATTACAGGTATGTAATATATTGTATCTCGTTAAACATAATATTTTGATTTATAAGTGATAATTCAATAGTTTGATTTATAAGTGATAATTTAATATTTTGATTTATAAGTGATAATTTAATATTTTGATTTAGAAGTTATAATTGAATATTTTGATTTATATGTGATAATTGAACAAGTCAACTTTCTGGAAATCTTACCAGTCTTCACTGCATTCGCTCTACTGCAGAAGTCGGCCAGTTCATTGTTGAGAATAATGCCTGTTCTACGGGAGTAAACAGCTGCGCCAAACCTTTGTATGAAACAACAACAACAACAACAACAACAACAGCATAGTCCGTTGAGAGGAAGCAGAAGAAAACATTGAAGCTCCAGACATTATGTTATGTTAAGGCATGTTATCTGAGTTGAACACAGAAGGTACGCCTCCATTTCGGCTCCGGAAGAGTTTGCTTGGGCTCACATGTGGTTTATGGTGCTCGTCACAGAGACTGCAGAGCCGTCTTCGGCCAGCACAGACACATGCGTGGTTCCAAAGTTGTCGGACATGGGTTTCACGTTGTAATACGAATAACTGTGGGTCTGGTTAAGGGATATAATTTTCCTGATTCGATCGGCGAATTTGGGGTCCAGCAAATGAGATGCATTCTACGAATAAAATTAAGAGGAAGAGACATGTTGTTAGCGGGACTTGATACAGTGGGATAGAGGCAGGATGTACAGTATCACATTACACAAAGACTGGTTCACCTGTCTGTTGTTGAAGACAGGATCGAGGATGCTATCTCTCTGACCGTTAGCAAACTTGGCTGCCTCCACGTAGCGCTGGTACGTGTGGATCCTATTCTTGCCCTCCAAGGACTGTGGAGTGAGATTGAAACCTGCCCAAATGTATTTACAACTAATTTAGTATTCAGCATGTGGCACTGTGCAGGAAGTACGAGTAAACTGTACACAGGAGTTAACTTGTAGTGCCTTGTGGGTGTGGTAGTCATTCAAAGGATTCAGCATGAAAACATGTATTTCAGTGTCGCTGCCCCTGAATTGTGGGACTCTCTCCCTTCTGCAACAGGCAGCTCAGACTCAATCATCATTTATACAATCAGACTCAAGACTGCTTTTCCCATGGCTTAGCCTGGTCGTAATTTAGCTATGGTCTCATTTATATTTTTTTTCCCTGTGATTAGGGCTATTGATTTTGTTTGAATTTTGTTCAGTGTCCTTGAAAGGCACTTGGAAACGTCATGTATTATTATTATGATGAAGACGAGACCTTTCATGACGTTGAGAATGAAGGCGACTAAGGCACCCCCTGAAGGTGGTGGAGGGAAGTGCATCAGTGTGTTTCCCAGAGGCACCGTCCAGGCATCCTCCTCCCGAACACTGAAGGACCTCAGATCCTCCATTGTTAGCGTCCCACCTGGCAGAAACGGGTCGACAGTGATATGGTGATATTGATATTATTATATGTGATATCGTTCATGAAAAGCTTGTAGCAGAGCCTGTCCACATTTTGTCAATGGGTTTTTGCTGGGGGGTGCACGTGCTATACATTTTTGGAAACTTGTCTTTAGCCTAAATAATACACATTTTAAAATAAAATGTAAACAAATAAAATGTATTACTAGTTATAAATGACTATATAAAATGTAAGTAGTAATTGAATAATTATTATAGGCCTACAGTAGGCCTAGTTAGGCTCTGTATTTTATGCCCATCCTATTCAACCGGTGTTTACTTTTCCTCCGTAAAGCTGATGCGTCCTTGTCAAGGTGTTCAACCCTGCCCCAAGCTAGCTCTGAGCCTGATTGTACAACTTTGAAAAATGCTAAAATGGATGAAAGTACCTGCCATTCACAAACAGTTTAAATGTACGGCTTCCCAGATGGACTTGTGACAACAATTCCTCTGGCATGTCAGTGTAACGTTTAACTCGAGAACCCACGGTACAAAGGTTTAATACACACACATACAATAAACACAACTAATAACCCGCGAGGGGAAACAAACCAAGACCCCACTATAAGCACACCGGCTGATTAAACAATACAAAACAGGCGCAGGGACGGAGGGGAAGGGCTTCCATGACGCCTTGGGTGGTGGTTAGTGTACCGACGTGGCAGCGCGTCGGCGGAGAGAGAGCCTGGCCACACCCCCGGACCCAGGTGTGACAGTCAGGTTACATCCTGACACCCACCTGCATCCTTTATGTCCTGGATCAAGTCTTCGCCTATCTTGCCGGTGTAGAACGTGTCGGCTCCCTCTTTTGCAATTGTTTCCATGGTTTCTGCCAGTCTGGGGAACTTCAGCGTGTCCCCCTTGCTCAAAACAGTCCTGTTGTTTTTGCTGCAGAACAACTCACTGGAAAACGCACACAATCCCATTGATTGACAGCAGCCGCTGAGCAGAGACAATCACCTATAGAATAACACTGGGTCACGTGACCTCTTGAAGTCTCCCCCCCCCTCCTATGTTTAGTCCTGTCATTATTTATTTTGACATACAATATATACATTTTATTATTTTCCTATTGTACATTACATTTGCCAGTTTGTGGCTAAAACAATAATTACAGAAATGTTGTTTTGGTTTGAAAGATGTGCATTGCATATTGTACATCCCTTGCCTGATTGTACCTTTAGTTTAAAGCACAAGTTATTTTTTGTTAAACCTTTGACATCAATCTATACAAAATACTGTATATACTGTAGTCCACCTGTAGACCTTCTGAAAATGTAACGCATCACCGGCAGACCGGAACTATAAGCATTTGTAATCTACAGTTGGCTTCAAATTATTTCTAAAAATATATTTGTTGTGGTCACAAAGCTGAACACTGTCTCCATGCTCTAGTTTTCAAAATCAACTATTTGTAATGTTTCATATAAGATGTATTTATGTTTTGGAAGAGTGAAAATGCCCAGATTTAAATCAAAGCAAACTACAGTAACACTGTGGGAACACTGCTCACATCTACTTGTCGATGCAGTGCATGAAAGCATATGTGAATACTAAATGATGCCTGGGTGATCTGTGAGAGTCACTAATGTGAGCTTCCCTCTCCATCTGGGCACCCCCGTCTGCACTAAAACCTTTGTGTGTGGGAAACAAGACCTTAGAATTGTCAAATCAAATTAGACAATTTGAAGAACTTGAAATAATGTTTGTTTTCTTTAATTTATTTTTGCAATTTTACGTCTAATACTATTATTTGTAAAGGTACACCACACTATGTGCCTCATGTACTAACGTGTTAGCACCCGTATTAGGCATAACCACCATTACAAAATAATTGTTGTTATGGTTTGAAAGTTATTCCTCCTGTCCTTAACCCCCCTCCTTCAACACACACACACACACACACACACACACACACACACACAAAGCTAACTGTACTAAACTAAATTAAACAGTGGGCTGTGGTGAAAAATTCATGTTCTGGGGGCACTACCTCACAATTGACGGGTGTACCTTCAATAAAATGCTTCACAGTACGCCAAAGGGATGTGATGTACACGCTGCTCAACACCAAGCCCTGGACACACTGCAAGCGTCTAGCAGCGACGTAGCGACAATTGAAAGTCAATGATGTTCAGCGACTTGAAGCAACGACGGGCAAAATAACGTAATGATCACCGATGCAAGGCTGGCGGGTACCGAGTTAAACTAACTTCAGCTCCAACTTCAGGCGACGCGATTGAGGCAACTACCAACGGGAGCTAAGGATATCGTTGACTGACAGACTGACCGAAACATTTCAGGTGGGAAATATTCTGTATAAGAGAGGGATAACCTAGGCAACCAGAGCCTGGAATGTAAACAAGCAGCCAATTTTCAGCTACAAAGCGACGGGTAACGATCAGATTGCTTGCATTGTGTCTGGGAGTTTAGGTTATGAATTACAGACAAAACCAATCAGAGGAACACCCCCCGCTCCCCAGATCACTAAACAGGCAGTAAAGACATTGTACCAGAGCGGGGAGCCCGTCACCAGGTCGCCAATCATTTTGACGGCCAGGAGTTGCCCCAGAAACGATGGCAGGGGAAAGCCCTCCCTGGCCAGTCGGATGGTGGGCTGAAACAGCTTCGCCCACGGCAACCGGCCGTAATGCTGGTGGACCAGCTGGTAGCCGCGCAGCTCGCCGGGCACCCCGATCCACTGGCTGCCTATATATGGTGTGGTCACATGGTCACATGGTGTCACTACATGGTCACATGGTGTCACTACATGATGTGGTCACATGGTCACATGGTGTCATTACATGATGTGGTCACATGGTGTCACTACATGGTTGGTCACATGGTGTCCCTACATGGTGCTTTTCGACGCGTCAAAATAATTATTTATTTTCTCTATTAAAGCTGTAGTTTATTATAGAGGGCCGTGTTAAAGCTGTAGTTTATTATAGAGGGCTGTGTTAAAACTGTAGTTTATTATAGAGGGCCTTATTAAAGCTGTAGCTTATTATAGATGTCCGTTATAAAGCTGTAGTTTATTATAGAGGGCTGTGTTAAAGCTGTATCTTATTATAGAGGTTCGTATTAAAGCTGTAGTTTATTATAGAGGTTCGTATTAAAGCTGTAGTTTATTATAGAGGTTTGTATTAAAGTTGTAGTTTATTATAGAGGTTTGTATTAAAGCTGTAGTTTATTATAGAGGTTCGTATTAAAGCTGTAGCTTATTATAGAGGTTCGTATTAAAGCTGCAGCTTATTATAGAGATTCGTATTAAACCTGTAGCTTATTATAAAGGGCCGTATTAAAGCTGTAGTTTATTATAGAGGGCTGTATTAAAGTTGTAGTTTATTATAGAGGTTCGTATTAAAGCTGTAGTTTATTATAGAGGTCTGTATTAAAGTTGTAGTTTATTATAGAGGTTCGTATTAAAGCTGTAGTTTATTATAGAGGTCTGTATTAAAGCTGTAGTTTATTATAGAGGGCCGTATTAAAGCTGTAGTTTATTATAGAGGTTTGTATTAAAGTTGTAGTTTATTATAGAGGTTCGTATTAAAGCTGTAGTTTATTATAGAGGGCCGTATTAAAGCTGTACTTTATTATAGAGGGCTGTATTAAAGTTGTAGTTTATTATAGAGGTTTGTATTAAAGCTGTAGTTTATTATAAATGTCCGTGAGGAGATATTCACAGAATTTAACAAAAAAGTGTATTAGCTTACAGTCCTTGACCCTACCTTTAAGATATTATTGTGTTTCAGTTGACATTATATGTTACAGTTGACACTATATGTTTCAGTTGACACTATAGGCTATATGACTATAAGGTTTATCACTGATCTCATAGTGATGTATTTAAACATTGTTTAGTGAAACAATGGGACATCATAGGTTATCATCAAAGGTTATTTATTATAGTATGGCACAAACTGTATTAGCATGTAATGATCATTACATGATCATTACATGTAGTGTGTCATTTCCCTGTGTTACAGGAGAATTATAGCCATGCAAGTATGATTGATTACCTACCTGTAACAAGGGTGAAATAGCTGGGACAGTCATTCAGCAGGTCAGACTTCAGTGACTGTGGAACGGTCTCTCTTGAGCTGTAGACTTTAACCTTGCCTGGAAAATGTGTTAATGAGAGACACAAAAAAAACTGCATGTGGAAATGCCCTGCAAGCCCAAAATTACTGAATTGTCAAAGTAATTAAGCAATTGAGTAATAATAATAATAATAATATTTGATTATTGTGCACAGTGCCTCATTTCAGCATCATAAATGCAAGACAGGCACCTGTTTTGTCCCTTATGGTGAATATAGACCCTCCTCCCAGACCCATGCTCTGAGGGTTGACCACAGACGTGCAGAGAAGTGCGGCAATGGCGCCATCTGCTGCTGATCCTCCCTGTTGCAGCATATCTCTAGAAAACAAAAGTTTGGCGATGTTGCATCACAGTGGTACATGATGTGATACAACACACACACGCGCACGCATGGACGCACACGCACGCACACACGCACACGCACGCACACACAATGCACACACACACGCACACACGCATGTACACACACACACACACACAAACATAGACATAACACACACACACAAGCACACGCACACGTACGAGCACGCACTCGCGCACACACACACACACACACACACACACACAGACAAAAAACCACACACAGACACACATACAAGCAACATATCCGCACACACAAAATATATAAACCATTGGAGGCGGTTGGATTGGATGTTATACTAAAGATAATAAAAAAAAGTAAAAGGAATTTGGTAAATACATAAATAAGTCAAGTCAAGTTTATTTATACAACTATTGCCCTTAGTCACAAATACAGTAAAATAATGACTTCTTTATTATAATAACAGCTCACACGATATGCTTTCTGAAACTATGTGTGTGTGTGTGTAAGTTCACATGTATATAGGTTAGCCTCATAGACCCACTGTTGACACACACAGAAATGTTTTATAGTGGTGAGCCTGTAAAGGGGTTCATTGGCCAGTGTTGGCAGTAGCACAATAGCTGCCAAATGGTTACTAGGGGACAAGTTTGAACCACACACTGACGCTTACACTATACTCCAGCAACATACCAGATATTCATGGCCTTGACACCAAAAGATCTTCCTTGCCCCAGCCTAATTGAGATGCTATCTGCCTCCGTTACAGGAGTCAAAGGACCTAGTCTACAGTATATGACAGTATAATAGAATTTAGGGTGCATCCAAATTGTGTTGCGACCTACAAAATGCACATTGTGCCCAATGCACACAATGAGGAAGAGGTTTACTGAGCCATTTGGAATCCCCAGGCTTATTTTACCCTGCTCCCGATTTTATCAGAGAGCATCAATTGAAAGGATAATCCCTACAGGGTTAAAGTATCTGATCACCTTTCATTATGAATTCCTGCGCTTACTGCACATGTCTACGCATGTTTGCGTGGGTACTTGCAATTGCAATAAACCTAGCCTACAGACAGTGCTTGACATTAAAGAACAAAATGCAGTGCGTGCATTTGTTTTATTTAAGTGTCAGCACTATATAGGAATGAGGGGAACGTTGAATATGCTCCGGTCAAATATGTGGAAACAGCTTTAAACCAGTTGCTCCGTTGTCACGGGGTACATTTATAAGCATCAAATGATATATACACCGTGTTGACAGACACATCTTGGCAGAGCATGTAGCAAATGTCAGTTCAAAGGCAGAGTCCATGCAAAAGCTGAGCTGTGAGCCCCTTTTGTCAGAGGGAAATTGCGCAAGGCTGCCGCTTGATTTATGGTAACTGTGCAGGCTTAGTGCTGCGGTTATGCAATTGTCTTGCTCCCAGACCCCCTGCCAAGCAAAATAAATTGTGTCAATATGTGGTAAACTGAAAGTTCTTTTACAAGAAAAGACACATATGTTTTGTCCTACTGACACACAGTTCGAGTTATTGCTAAACGTTATTTTTGGCTGCATCATTCTCCAAAGTTTGGTACTAATTGTATTTGTTTTCTTACATGAACAAGTTGGCAGGTCCAGTCATATGTCTAGGACCTTTTACTTGCATTTTAACAAAGCTCAATCTGTCGAACAGCTGTGAAGCAGAATGGCCCAATCTTACATGCTTTTATCTTACAATAAGAATTGCAGGGAGCGGGCAGGGGTTACATATCTTGCTCACAGATGAATACCAATTGGCATCATCAATTTATCCACACAACCCAGTAGTCTAACCTTAATCTGGTCAAGCCCTCAGTATTCAATTAGAAAGTTGGTACTGTTGAAATAGACAATTGTTTTACCCACATGACTAGTTTTGGTATTGCTGCATCTAGTAGTGGACAATATAACTTATTGGAGGGTAAATGATAGGGATGTCACCGATACGATCTTAAATAGCTGGATCGGTATCAATGACAATAGGACAGTTGTAGCCGATCCATGGGGCTGATCCACTTAAACGAATTTACACAAGCATCAGCCATGTCTAACCTACCCAGGCCACACTATCAGCAGCAGGTTTCTAAAATGCATCTAAGTCCTAAAACAGAGATTGGCTGTCATTTACTTTGCAATTTTAATAAAAAAGAATTTAACACTGGAATCGAATCGGTACTCTGTATCGGCCGATACCCAAAGTGCCGTTATCTGTATCGGTATCGGGACTGAAAAAACTGTATTGTGCCATCCCTAGTAAATGATTCCTTCCCCTTTAGGTAGTCAACGATTCTGAGCTAATATATATTATTTTTTTGGTAAAGTATTAGCAAATATCTCCTCACAGTCTGCTAGCTGTCTGTGTGCGTGCTAACAAAAATTATGTGGTGTTTCTACACAGCCCTGGCTCTGTAAATGGGAACACAAAAAAAAAAAAGGTGCAAACCGCACGACACAACACTATCCCAGCTATGTGTGTCCAATTGGTTTGTTATCCCACATTGCATGAAAGGTAGACGGGTTTTGATCACGTTCAAATATAAACAAAGTATCAACAAGCTTTCCCCAGAATGACTAATTATACCTTTAAAAAAGAAAAAGAAAAAAGCCTAGTATTTTAAACACAATTTATAGGTATAACTGAGAGGGCTCACCATCATTATTTGAAATATGTATATATATAGCCGATACACTTTTGTTCTTCCACTGCCCTCTTATATAATCTCTATTATTAAATCTGAGTGAGTCAATCTCTTAAACTTCTTAACCCTCTGCAGACCTTAGCCTATCCCTGATCAAGACAGGTACTGTAGGCTATAGGCTAGATACGGTTTATCAAGATTTCGTTTTTTCTTTTTCTTTTTCTTTTGCAAAAAGAATTTGGATCTTAAATCAGAAATCATAGGCTACTGTAGTTATATATATATTCCTGAGTCAAAAAATACATTTTATATTTTATAATAAATGTTATATTATTGATTGATGATTAGGCCTATTGATTGGTGATTGTCTATCCCTTAATTAGCACTATCAAAACGATAAAATAACGTCTTTCAGTGTGTCAGAAAAAAATACTTTTACCTGCCAATCTGAGAACAAAGTTGCGAATCTGCAGACACGGCGGCGCGCTTGAACGTGCCCGAAGAGCATCCCGCATCCACCCATGCCACGACGACCCAGCAGACGAGAGCTACTACGGCGCTAAAGACTACAACACACAACAGGCAAACCAGCTGCCAAGGCTTATATTTTGCCATGTATGTAAACGTCAGTATCTTATCAAGTGTCGAATGAGCTATTACACGAAGTGCAGCCTCAAATGCACACTCAACGATGTTTATACTAAACTGACTCCGCCCATTCATCACTTGAACAGTAAAACTGAAAGTTCAGAATGAACTGAACAATACGATCCAGTTGTTATCCGTGCAACGGTGGTGTCAGAATATAGAAACTCTTGATCTTAATCTTGATACTAATTAGTGTTTCAGCAAAATAACCCCTAGCCCAAATACAGCAAAATATTCAAATTCTATTTCATATGTGTTTTGTGGTCAAATATACATATAAGAAAAATTATGTAACCATAAAAAGGATACCTAAAGGTCTCCTGAGGACAAAGAAGCATTGAAACGCTTGTAAATTCAAATACAGTGTCCTGTAAAATAGCCACTTGGTTTTAAGGACTTGTTGTGCAGTGCTTGTGTGTGTGTGATTGATGTGTGCTTAGTTTCTTTTCCACCACTTAATCTTAAATTCAGTGGGTCAGTGACACAGGGATTAAACTGTATGACTTGATAGCTCACAGATGCTATTACTGAAAGTGAAGTATAGGCATGTTGGTCTATTCAGCTGCCTGAAGTTCCAACATCTACTTCTCAAATAACACCAGCTGTATGTGTTTAGTGTACATTGATCATGTTATTATAATGTCCTAGAATTTATTAAGGCGGGAGTTCTGAGGTCATTGTGGGGTCAGGGATCCTCTGGGCAAAAAGACTTCCTCATCTTGAATAAAAAAAAATAGGCACACTACTCTCATAGGCTATATGCAACGCACCAAGAGTCATAATTCATCACAATCTTCATGTTTTTCTTCTGGAAGCATTCTCACAGCGGGCTTCTGTACTCTGGACCTCTACAGTAAACAATGTTATGGTATAGGGGTGCTATTACGGTTGCAACCTTTATAGTCAAACTTAAATCCTCTTTTTATAGTCAGTGCTATAACTGACATTACATTTGTGGGCCTTGCACGTATAGGCCTTTTTCAGCCCCCGCACGCGTTGGCGTGCGCCTGCGATTTTTAAGTTATACAATGTGAGTTCCTGTTTGTCTGGACATTGTGAAATGATATTATGTGTAAGTTGACGAGGCATGTTTCCCCACTCAGAACCTCTACTGCATCTTAATCGTCCTGGAAGGGTTCGATTCCTCCCTTCCCAAGGTTTTTTTCCCAATTCTTCATCCACATAGCATTTTTCTTTTTACCGTGTTTGATGGGGTGGAACAGGCGATGAGGGTCTTGTATTGTTTCCATGTGAAACGCGGGCCCGTGCAGCCCTGTGAGTAATGTGATCAACTTGACTTGACTTGAGTCCTTGACGTGCACGGCACACTGTAAACTTGCATAAACCTGACGCCCAGATCGCCTAATCTTGCCTAATCTCGCCTATAGCCTTTTAGCACACATTTATTTCGGGTAATTTAACACACACTTTTATCAAAAGGATAGGTAGTGAGTACAATTACCAATATCAAGGAGCAGGTAGGGGTTATGCATCTTGCTCAATACAGGATGTGTACAGGTACCGTAGGCTAACAAGCCGGACAAAATAAGTATATATTAAACCCGCACCCCTTTTACAACCCTAAGTACGTTACTACTATATCCTGCAAATTCCACATTTCTTCCTGATATTCCCTGTTCTTTTTTAAATATATATATATATTTTCTAATGTCATTTATTTTGTTAGCTCATCATTTTCTTGGCTGAATGATTTTGCAACATGCTAAGTCTTGTTTTTCTAGTGAGCAAACTCTGAAGTGGCATTTTCTGTTTGTTTTCAAAATCCTCACAGAAAACAAAATATGGCGCATCCTGTTTTTTCCTTTCTCAATTAGGGGGATATACATACATACATACATACATACAAACATATATACATATATACATACATACATACATACATACATACAGTACATATATACATACATACATACATACATACATACATACATGTATACATACATACATACATACATACATATATACATACATACATACATACATACATACATTGGGAGGAGGCCTCGGGGAAGACCCAGGACTAGGTGGAGAGATTATATCTCCACACTGGCCTGGGAACGCCTCGAGATTCCCCAGTCAGGGCTTTCCAATGTGGCTCGGGAAAGGGAGGTTTGGGGTCCCCTGCTGGAGCTGCTGCCCCCGCGACCCGCCTCTGGATAAGCGGAGGAAGATGGATGGATGGACATACATACATACATTCATTTAATTGATTTACTCTAATACGCTATTTGTAATTTTATAAATGCTACATCAATATTATTAAATAAAGGTTAGTGATTATAGCGCAAGCAGGAAAGGGAATTAATATACTTATTTGCAGTAAAGGCCATGCAGATCACAGAGGCATATGTTAAGGCTAGAAGATGGGCCGGATGGAAAGGATGTGAACTTGCTGTTGCCTTTGGCAAACCCTATGGAGGTTTTAAGAACAACTGGAATTTAACCCTGGAGGAAGGCAATGGTAAAACCAAAGATACCGGAATAATAACTGTTATTCTATTCTATCTGATAAAACTGTCACCAAACTGTCTGACCAACATTGGTCGGCCTTCACTTGAAACATGGCCACAAGGAGGCGATGCTGCACATATCTTTAGCACGTAGCATCTTTGAGGGTCTTGTTTCTATTGAGCATTTATGCATACTTTCTGTGGAATTGTTTAATTCAGCATTTATTTATCATTTAAGATTGTCTGTCAAATCAAATAAAAGGTACTTAGATTGATACACAGCATTCTAAGGAATATTGCTTGGACCATGGACCAGTGAATGTGGGCTACACATTTATAGTAAAGACTGATATTTCTTATTATGAAATCACATAAATTTCTTTGCAAATAATCATATTCAAAACAGTTTGGTCTGGAGAAATGTGTCTTCATATGACAAATAGCCAAACATATGGCCTACATCTTGTCGGAAAGTTATGATATGCATAATATGTATGGGTATGTGTGTTATGGACGCTATAATCTTTACAGGTCAGATCTTGCTGCTGGTTTTTAAAACATGTACTGTATGTTAATGAGTGTTACAAGGGAAAATGTAATGACCTGGTTTTCTGAAGCAAAGCATGAACCTTGTATTGCATTGTGGTCCCTGTGCTAATAAATATAGCTATACTATATATATATGACTAATTCAGTGATAGTACTGGTTCAGCTAGTAGTTTTGTAGTATTGACTCTGGATCATTTCTGTTTTTAACTGCTAGGCACACAGAGATGATCATATTTTGCAAGGAGACTACAGTAGGTCTTTGTGTCTAAAAATAGAACATTATTATTCTGCTCGCCTCTCCATCCACTCAAATCTAACTAACCTGGAAACGGCTCTGTTGAAGCTTGTGGTTCCATTTCCACCTGACACATTATATTTGACATGCTTTGACAATTATATTACTTCACAAATGTAATTGTAATGTTATTGAACTAGATACTAACTAGCACGGGGCTTATACATTATATTTTCAGATCGGTAGTAATAATAATTGAATTAAAATATAGTGCACACATAATACAGATTCCACACAGTAACAGGCTACAGGCATCTATGGATGCCAGATACAATGTTTTATTCATTGTTAAAGTTATAGTTAGCTATTGCAAGTTAATTGTAAGCCAATACAATTTTTGTCAAATTCACCAAATCTCTCCTTTCATTTCACTGTTTTACAATTCTCTGTACATGTTGAAATAATAATCTGATACTTCTACACAGCCCTGGCTCCATTGATAGAAACATAAACAAACCATTGCCATCTAAACAACCAGTGTAACAACAGGAGGAACGTGTTGGTTCTGCTACTTTATAAACAATTGCTATGCAGGATACAATCATTAGTGGTGTTTTGTCATTCGCCACAAAAGAAGAAACAGCAAAACAAAACAAAATATTTTGCATAAACAAACCCGTCTCCTCTGAGTCACAGCTACTCAACCCCAGGGGAGAGATAAAGAAGACCAGAATGGAAGTTGATGGAAGAAAGTA
This sequence comes from Amblyopsis hoosieri, assembly GCA_027564755.1. Lineage (NCBI taxonomy): Eukaryota > Metazoa > Chordata > Actinopteri > Percopsiformes > Amblyopsidae > Amblyopsis > Amblyopsis hoosieri. The sequence goes on from JAODUE010035717.1 coordinate 17,237, forward strand.
AAGGGGGGGGGGGCCCACCATGAACCACATCAACGTATCTGATTTGAAAGGCTCAAACGGATATAGTAATTACACCATTACTGAGCGTTAGCTTAGTAACAGTAATGCGTCTGTAATTATGTGAAAGTGAAAGGGGGAACTATTAACTACATAGGATTCATTTACTGCAGCAGGCATTTGGTCAAGTCCAGGCTATACTTATAAGCATCCTTTAGCAAGATATGTAGCCCCTGTTTGCTCCTTAAAGGTGATATTGTGAGGCCCAATGGCGAGAAGTATTCACTTTTGTGATTAGTTATGTCTTATTGTTGTTATTATTAGCATGTTACTGTTACAGGGGACTGCAGATGAAAACTAGCCTGTGGTGCAATGCATCAAATGGTGAAACTACATGGTCCTTCACAAATAAATACATTAAACTAAATAAAAAAGGCAGACCAGACAGTACGATTAGTCCAATAAGCGGTAGTCCGTGGCGAACAGGTCTGCTAACAACAAGGACGCTGCCGAGATCAATAGCGTCAGGAGAACGGGTAAGGGTGGTCACAACCGAGAAGACTGGCGCTAAAGTCTATACAGGTGTCAAGTCAAGTTTATCAAGTTTTAATCACACTGCAGTCTCAACAGGCTGTGCAGCCTATATGTCACATGGAAACAAACAACACCCCTTTATTAACCTGCTCCTTTCCCATGCCAGGAAAAACTTCCAATAAAAACCCCATGGTGGGAAAAAAGGTAAGAAACCTTGGGAAGGGACCACAGAGGGAAAAATCCCCCCCCTCCAGGACGGTTAAGATGCAATAGGTGATGATAGGCCAACATGATTTAGCAGTAATACTTTGAGCGATGTGTAACATATTGTGCCTTAATTACAAAGTAACACATTGTATGAATGTAGTTAATTTAATAATAAGTCAGATAATTATGAGTGGACTGTCAAACGTGGCACTGACAGACGCCCCAAGTGCGAGGACGTGTCCCTGCACTAGTCACGACCTGGTCCTGGTCACGATGAAAGAAGAGCCACGACTACAACAGGTAGGACGATGTGGCACAGAGGAGAAACAAAGCAGGGTTTAATTTAAAAGAGAGCTGAGCCGGAAGGCAAAGCTTTTCGGACCTTCCGGAACTTCGTTCTTACCCTCACCTATGGTCATGAAGGGTGGGTTATGACCGAAAGAACTAGATCTCGGCCATCCATGAGGAGCTCTGAGTAGAGCCGCTGCTCCTTGGTGTCGAAACGAGCCAGTTGAGGTGGTACGGGCATCTGGTAAGGATGCCCCCTGGGCGCCCCCCTTGGGAGGTGTTCCAGGCACGTCCAGCTGGGAGGAGGCCTCGCTGAAGACCCAGGACCAGGTGGAGAGATTATATCTCCACACTGGCCTGGGAATGCCTCGGGATCCCCCAGTCAGAGCTGAATAATGTGGCTCGGGAAATAGAAGTTTGGGGTCCCCTGATGGAGCTGCTGCCCCCGCGACCCGATTACGGCTAAGCGGATAAAGATGGATGGATGTACGAGTCCAATATGAATATATTTTGAGGCATTTTCCCATAACCTTTGTGTTTTTACTTTATCAATATCGTGCAACCCTAACGCTTACAAGACAACAAACAGGTGTCTATACCTGTGACCGATATAGCTAAAAATACGATCTTTTAACCTTTAACTGAGCTGTAAACACAAATATTACCTATGTAAAGATATAGTGGAGTAATGACATCCTGAGCAGAGGATGACATCACACTCCCTGCGTGTGCGTGTGCGTGTGCGTGGTGCGTGTGCATGTGTGTGTGTGTGTGTGTGTGTGTGTGTGTGTGTGTGTTCGTGTGCGCGTGCATGCGTGGGCCACAAAGCATTTGTTATAGTCTGAGGTGCTGGCGCTCTAGTGTGACATCTAGTGGCAGAAAGTCATATAGACCCACTTCAGCATGTGTGAGTGTACTCAATGTACTGCACACTGCAGTCAAGAGCAATAGGAAAGACAGCTAATTGAACAGCCTACGATCAGAAATGAACATGATACCTTTACAGTAGGTAACACGAATAATATCTCCTAATATAACATTCCTAAATTGGGTGGGTCAACTTTTTATAAAGGCCATGTACTGTCTGCCTTTCACCTGTGGAGGGCTAGGGGGACACAGAGGATACTGGGTGCTAAATAATTTATGTTGACGGTTAATATTTCAGCACTACCAAACTGCTGAAGACAGGGTTGATAGGGCTGCAAAATGCATTTAGAGGTTATTGTCGGAGAGAGCCTTTGGAGCAAACTGACTACGCCGTTGCATTGTACGCATTGAGGGCATTATTTTGCAACAGATGTGAACTGCTGCAGATGTGTTCAGGGTTGATCGTATGAGGCCTATTCTTTGCTATACTTATTCAGTACGCAGACACTTCAAAATCACAATCATAGGCGCATGGTCGCCAGGGCTTGAGAAGTGCAATTTTATTCAATGTTACGATATGCAGCTTTATGAATTGCTGTTTATGTTCAGTTAATTCATTCGTTTAGTTTAGCTGTAATTTCAACACGAAGACATCACGGCCGTAAAATCTCCTATGTTTGTAATGGACGCATTAGAGAGGTGAGAATGAAATAATAGCTGCTCTGTATGTAAACAGACAGTGAGAGAACGCTAGCTTTAGGTCATTTACACCTACTATTACACGACAGTTTGTTTAGATATGCACACACTCTAAACTAATGTACATGTCCTACTGTCATAAAAGCAGCTTGTTTCTATTTGTCAAGCGGCTCCTGGACTGTACCTGCACTGACAACTGTATACCAGTGTCGGCAGCTATGCTAAAGCTAACTGGGTAACCATGGTGAAAGATAGGTGGAAAGATACGTATGTGCTAAAGGCGACAGGACAATGCAGGTGAACCCCGTCTTATAGTCACTGGGACCCCTGTGTGTTAAAAGCAACTGACAGCAGTAGCCTCCTGATAGTTTGACGTTGTTATGCATAGGGTCACTGCTAGGTCTTGTGCTGGAATGGCCCCCCTGCCAATATATGTCCCCTTGTCTTTATCTGTCCCCTATATCTGTGCCCCAGCCTATATCTGTCCCCCATATCTGTCCCCCTATATCTATTCCCCAGCCTATATCTGTCCCCTATATCTGTCCCCCAGCCTATATCTGTCCCCTATATCTGTCCCCTATATCTGTTCCCCAGCCTATATCTGTCCCCCATATCTGTCCCCCTATATCTATTCCCCAGCCTATATCTGTCCCCTATATCTGTCC